>WOGN01001131.1:0-20422 GCA_015342105.1 Leptinotarsa texana | reverse complement strand
TTGAGGATTTTTTATTGCATGATCATATTTTGAATTTTTCCACTGATTTTTATCTAACCATGAATCACCAATGGCTACATTATTCGACGAAACAATATACTTGCTGAAGATGATGTTGCATTCCTTGTAATTACTCATAAAAAAGCTGAATTATTTCGAGTAATATTTGAAGTACAATAATAATGTCTCTTGTTGAAGATTTTGTTGCCATTTATAAAAAGGTACGTTCTGAGAATATTATAATAAATAGTGATATAACTTTATTAATTTATACTTATTTTCCGAAACCACACTCACCAATAATTGTTATCAATTGGAAAATGTTCGTCTTGGAAATTATGTACAATGAAGTATTCAGAATACTTTCCTCTTGGAAAGATAATTTTTTTATCAGCACTACCTTCTTTGAAAAACTTTCCAAAAAGTACTTGTTCTTCACTGCGAAAATGCCATCAGAAAATGAAAGGAAGTGAGTACAGTTATCATGAGAATTATTATTAATAATATCATCAAAGCACATTCAATTATTCAGGTATCTTTCGTAGTGAATATTTACCTGGAATTGTTCATAAACAAACCCTGAAGAAGTTGATGAACTGATCAGATATATAAAATTATCAATTTATTTGCTTACCAATCAGGCCTGCGAATTTCTATCAATATTTTTTTTCTTGATTCTACTTCTAAGGAGGCATTAGTACTATAGAATTTCGACAAATAAATGTAATGTAATACCCGACACCATATATTTCTACAAAGAGGGTTTTCTTCCAAAATAACGTGCATTTAATTTTCTATTTCATAACTTCCTATCAGCTAGCGTTCTGTTACTGTTAGTAAAATTTTAAGAGATCAGGATTGACCTACTGCAAGTGATTAAATCAAAGAACTGGATCCTCCACTTGATTTCCACCCAGTTTTCTTATTCGTGCTATCAACCTAGTGATTCGAATATTTCAATTTTCGAATTATCGACGATGTTTTCCCTACATTGGAAAGTAAAAAGTGATTATAACGAGAACTAGTCTCCAAAAATGTTCTTCTGTAGAGTCTTGTTTCGAAATAATCACATATCGCCAACTTGTATTCTCAGTTGCATATGGTTGTATCATCAAGGTAGGTTTTTTATATGATTAATGCGCTTTCATGACATCGTAGTTAAATGCATTTCATCAATCTGGTGATGTCACGTTATCGTTTTGAAGGGTATATAGAGGACTCAATTTTTGAGTAATGTTAATAGTTCGTATTCGCCTATAAACCATTCACCAAATAGTTGTTTGAGTCTCCACAAATATCTGTGATTGGTAATGCCATTACTGTTTAAAGAAAACATCTATTTCTTGGTCTATTTCATGGTATACACCAAAAACAACCCAGTACTGCCGAAGTCATTAAAAATAGAATACAAAAATTAATTTCAGTTTATAATCCTAAATATAAAGAAAAGAAAATATAAAGAAAGTGACTCTTTCCGACTGAATTCAAATTTTCAATCAATCGCTCTTTTACTGCTTTACTGAGTGCACTTCAACAAAAAATACAGTAATGGAATTCAAACTCGAACATCACAAGTTCAAATTCATTCTTCTTGAAATAGCTGAAATCTGATTCCATGAGATTATAACTATGTAGGCTGCTGAATCCAGATTGCTGATAAATTTTTAGTCGCTCACTGTATAATATTGAAACACTACATTTTATGAAGGAACAGTTTGAAAGTATACATGCCATTTCTAGCTTGGAAAATATTGCTATATGACTTCACGACATGCAACGATTCCTTGTCATTTGAAGGACCTAACTCAAAGTTGTGTTCCACCCTTTAAGTAACCAATAATTTTATTTGTCTGTTTAGTTCAGATGCTCCCATACATTTGATCGATATTTTATCTGAATTTCAACCAATCTTCTCCAAGAATTTGGAATAAATATTTTTTTGTGTTGGTCCGACTTTATGAAACTTTTCACGCAGTCTTCTGATTTATGGTACCCCAAACCATAAATAAATCAGAAAGTATAGATATTGTCGGAAGTATTTGACGTTAAAATCTATATATTTTCGATGCAGATTTTTTCAGTCTAGTCAAGAGTATAATATATTGTGACACTAACGGGTTCATAACATTCTTCTCCTGTTATTGTACAAAGCTCGTTATCACAAAGTTGTGAGGAAGTTGGTCGATCTTTGTAGTAACTTTGACAAAGAGTGAGCAATGAGTTCTGAAAAATCGTTCCTGGAGGTCTTTGATATTTTTTTAATATACGGATTTGTCTGTGGTTTGTTATTAGAGGGTATACTCAAGTGATGAGCAGATATGTGAAAACATCCTCTCTCCTAATTTACAAACGGGAAATAATATTGAGGTTGGACAAAATTTACGTGAAATGTCTTAACAAGAGGATTTCGTGATATATCGATCAATAAATCTTTCAATTCTCTATTCAACATAGGATTATTTCACAAAATCATGGGACTATCCCTTCCTCAGTAATTAGTAGTTACATTTTTCTGGAAAGTATGCTAAGCAACGATATATACTATAATTTTGATGAAATTTCCATTGTAAACTCACCTTATTCACTACCGAATATCCAAAAGTTCCGCTTTAACTTTTTCATAATAATCCAGTTTGTTCATCAATCGAATTCAATTTGTGAATCAATTCAATTTCTCTAATGTATACTTTTGGTTCCACGAATCAACGTAAAAATGATCTGGGGTATCATACCGGGTGATCTAGAGGACCATACTATGGGATTACGTGTTAGATTGTTTTCTTCTAGCAATTCTAGCAATGGACTGTCATGAGAAACTACCTGCGATGAACTCCCGGTCTTGCTTTAGGCCCTCTGAGGTCCTGGTCTACTCTAGACTCTTCTTGGTGGTTTTTGTTTGCCTGAATAGTGATTTCACATCAGACACAGGCGTGAATCATTCAATTTCTGGAATTCTAGAACTTTTGGTTCTTGGTATATGTAATATTGAGCGATCATCAATATGGCTTTCGAGATCAAAGATTAACAGGCGACCTTCTAGTGTAGGTATATCACTCATATTTGGAATAACGCAATCGAGAAACATAAAGGGTCAAGATCTGTTGCGCTTGATATTTTTAAGTCCTTTGACCGTGTGTGGAATGAAGGTTTGCTGGTTTGCTATGACTTGTCGAATCATTTGTGTGTTTGACTCTCCAGCTTCCTAAGGACACGTTTTCTGCAATTGGCCATCGATGGATATCAATCGCAATGATCGAATGACTCTTAATTCCTTTAACGTTAATTTACGTGATATGAGAAAAAATCTAGCTTATTTAAAAACCATATCTAACACAACAAATGATGAACATGATAAAACTGCATTCAGAATCTACAGAAAACATTATCGCAGAGCAATAATTGAGAGCAAAAGAATTTCCTTTAAAAATTTTTTAATGGGATCGATCATCAAACAGAGAGACTCTTGGAGAATTATAAACCAAGAAAGGAACTCGAATATCAAAAAAAAATGTCCCATTTCATGTGAAAATTTTGCTCTTTATTTCTCTACAGTAGCGGATCTTCTGATTGAACAAATTTCTCCCTGTGACAGTATTTATCCTTGCTTCTTGAGGTCTGTTTCCGTATCTGAAGTAATTGAGGCTATTCGTTCAGTTAAAAATTCATCAAGTGTCGATATCTATGATTTGAATTCTCGTGTATTCAACGGAATTGCTGAGTTTATTGTGGTTCCACTCACATTCCTCATTTATTTGTGTTTCAGTACTGGAGTATTTCCCGAATCATAAAAAATTGCCAGGGGGATTGGCATTTTAAAAAAAAGGAGACCCCTTCGATTCAGGGCAATTATCGAGCAATATCATTTATTCCAAATATTGGAAAAGTTTTTGAAATTTCGATAAAAATCGCTTGATAGTGTTCTTTGAAAAATACTTCCTTATACACAAATTCCAGTTCGGGTTCAGAAAAAATCGAAGCACACTTGATGCAGTTCACACTGTGGTAAAAAATGTAATTCAGAGTTTTGAAGAAGTTACTTATATATTAATCATCTTAGTAGATCTCAGCAAGGCCTTTGACTGCGTTTCCCATGATCTACTGATGAAAAAGCTGGAGCACTATGGTAAAAGAGGGCTACCACTGAAACTATTGAAGTCTTACCTAACGGACAGATATATATGCGTCTCAAATGGCACCAGACGTTCCCAAATGGAAAAAAAATTAATCATGACGTTCCGCAAGGGTCGGTTGTAGGGCCCCTTCTTTTTATCATCTATATAAATGATCTTTTCTATCAATTTCTGCCTGATAAATTAGTTATGTATGCTGATGACGCTACCATACTTAACACCGACCATGTTCTACACAATCTCACAAATATAGAGAACGAGGTATTAGACTCAGCTGAACACTGGTATTCTTTAGCAATCATACGTCGGGTGAAGGTGATACCGTTAACCTTCTGGGAATAACACTGGAATCTAGCCTGGGGTCCACATAGTTACATTCTCTGTAAGAAAATCTCCACCTATATCTTTGTTCTCCGCAAACTAAAAACATTCACAAATCAAGAAACTCTACTCCATAAGTTTGTTGGGGATTAAAATGGACACCGATATATATTGGCACAATCATGTCACTGAAATTGCTAAGGCTACAGAAGGTACAGAAAACTGTACAAACTTCAGCAAATTTTGATGCTTCATGAAGCGTCTTCTTCTTCTTCTTCTTCCTTCTTTACCTTCTACAGATCTTCTTTAGAGTACTATTCTCATGTATAGACCTTCTCCCCTAAGCATACTCTGGAGCTGCTGGATTTCGTCCAGAAAAGAACCATCAGCTTGACTGAAAACGAAAACATCACTTGCACACTTGATATTCTGGAACATCGTAGAAAGGTTGGGTATTTGTCTCTCTTCCATAGTACACCTCGAACTTCACTGTTCAAGAACCTTTCCATTTGGAGACCTGCGCTTATTTGAAATGAACTTCCTGACAACGTTTTTCCAAATGGATGCAATCATCAGCGATTCAAATCCAAAGTGAATCGCTACTTTTGCACAGGTACCGCTCTCACAGCGCTTCAAGATTTTCCTATAGTGCTTGGTTCTGTCCTAGAAAAAAATTGCAAAAAAATTACCAACTCTATGAATATTGCAGTACAAGATAGCTGATTGAGTTACTTCAACAAATTTGATGTTTCTAATTAACTCAAAACCAATGTAAGTTACATTGACATGGTTCACTCCGGAATAAGATAACACGATTTTCAAATGTTGTTCTGATTCACCTGTTGTTCTTCTGAAGGAAACAGGTTCAAAACTGCAATAGAATGAAGTAGGTCCAAAATTTTGTATCTTGGTACCGACCTGATAATGAATATAAGTGGATCAGAACACATAAGCAGTACATTCAAAACATCAATGTCATACGATGTTTTGAAAAATGTTCGAGCATAATTTGTATGGTATAGTTTCTTTCAACAGGAATATTTCCAAACACTATTGAGTCGCATAACAAAAAGCATCGTAGAAGAACTTTCGAAAATCTTTCCCATTATTACATCCACTTCCGAATAGATTGAAATTTGGTCGAAGACACTAAATGAAATTCTTTTATATCTGAACTCCGTCACCACAAAATTCCAATTTACAATGAAACCACCTTGGGATTGTCGGCTTCCAGTGTCTAGCGAAAAGATGCGGCTAACCATCGGCCACTATGAAACAGGATGGTGAACAGCAGTTGAGAGGACGAAACGCATCCATGACTCAGATTGTCTTTCCAAAAATCTCGATCATTTCAGTGGAATCTGTACAGCGAAACCGATCTCAAGCAGGAGACATTAACAAGGAATGAGAATGACAAGAAAACAAGTAGGCTTGTCAATGAAAAATCTATATGTTGAAAATTTTACCGACCGGACGAGAGAGTTCTGGACAAACACATCATGAAATCGATATTCAGGTCAAGGAAAATCATCAGGAAATGTCTAAAGACAGCCATAAAGTCTTCAGTAATACTTGGGATTCACTGGATTCTTTGTATCTGAGATTCGATTGTCATCGATGAAACTCGGGGTTATCATCGAAAATTATAGAGGGATGCGTTAAAAATACAGAAATGAAAAACAGTTCCAATTGAAAACAAGAAGGATCAACAATGATGACATGATGATAATTGATCGCCAACGGAAAACACTGGAAACACAAACCAGTGATGTAGTACCTGCTTTTAAAACAGCCAGATTAGATTATTATATCCTGTGGCCAACAAACCTGAAATCAGCTTTGCCACTGTCATGATTGATTACTCAGAATTTCCAGTGAAACAAATATATTTTTTATGATGAAACTGTTGTAGATAACTTTTTGAACATCAACTCCACTCATATTTATCAGTGTCGAAAATAGATAATGAACAGTTAAGTGGTAATTTTCAATATCTATTACAGAAAACATTTTTTCTATAAGACAAAAATTAACAAGTTTTCACATTAAATCATTTATCGCCTTCAAGAAATATATTTCCAAAAGTTATATGTATTAACTCGTCCAATCATTTAGAAAATGAACTAACTCCTTAATATCCTGAATGGTTCGTGTGCTTTTGTGCAATATCTCTCTCATCGCCGACTATCTTTTATTTATATCCCGCAGTCTTTCATTGTTGATCCGTCAACTTCGGGATGATTGTAGTGTCGGAAAGCTGACTTCGTATAACTCATTCTTTCATTCCACACTCTAGATCAGTGAAGACTCGTCTGAAGGATGTATCATAGAGATAGTAAGATGTTCAATTGCTGTGGTATTTCTACATCTGACAGTACCGGGAGAGATTTTCAAAATGGTTACGAAGTGAGTTGAATGAAGCCCAAGTTGAATATTCTATGCAACCTATCGCTTGCAATAAATTAAATTTGGATATTCGTATGAACGAATATAAAATTTCAATTGTTCACTCATGTCTCATGGTGTTCATACAGCAAGGTAAAATTAAGAATTATTGTGGTGCATAATTCTGTAGAACAAATCAATTTGATTTTAAATCGTAATTGAAGTACTTCCTACAATATAAAAAATATTTTGTGATTCGCATTTGCATAATTTTTCTGATGTCTTCATTTTGTCTTCACAATTTTTTCTTTTTCAAAACAAAATCAATTATTTCCTATACAGGGTGTAACATAAGTACGTTAAAATACCCAAGTGATGAAACAATTTTGAGAATAAAATTTGTTATTCAAAAATAACTTCTGCAAAACAAGTTATTTGCACGGAATCTCGTACCCGGGGTTTTTCGATGTGGGAAATTCTAATTTCGTAAAAATATTCATGTAACATCTAGAGGACGCCACCTACGGTGTTAATATTTATTTCAAATTATTTTTATGACAGTAAAATATTTGTACTTTTCATGGAAGAAGCTAATTCCCCAACAACGTTGGAGGTGATCGTTTTTGAGATATTTACAATTTTTTATTTCGTTGCATATTACTCAGCTCCTAGGGCGCTAAGTGAAGTTGCTGAGAACATTACAAAAATTAGGTATGTGGTGAATAAATAAAAATGCAAAAATGCATGTTACTTCAACATTTTGTATCTCCGAAATGATGCATTGACACAAGTTTATGAAGACTGTTTTTTAATTGTCTCAGGAGTACGCCACTCGAATATTTCAATGTACTTATATTACACCCTGTATATTGATACTTGGTGAATAAATATAAACCAAGACGGTTGCAGTGGTAGTTGTACTACGAACAATGTTGATCCGTGGAGTTTCTCATGAATTCATCTTATTTGTTCGGAAGAAAAATAGTTTGTTTCCACAACAGTTCCAGTTGAGTGCTACTTGTAACTAGCAATGAAATCAATCTATATAATTGCGATGAAACAGCCCGAAAAGCCATAACTTCAATAATATTGAAACAAAATGTTTACAGGGATTTCATATCATCACTAAATATTTGTGAAAATAAGTGTAATGAGAAACACAGGTCAATTTTCCGGTTTCATAATAAATACCACACCACATTAAACACTTTCTTCAGCATATTTTTATTCGATAATTCGAATTCTGATATATTCGTGCACAACGTTCAAATCTCATTTGGATGATTTTATACATACATTTCAGAAATGTGCCATCAATATTGTGACAAATATTCGGCGACATAAATTATAAAACTTTGAAAACTTTTTTTGAACTCTATGAGGTATATTCGAGAGACGAAACAATTTGATTCAATAACTGTTCGCTGTTATCTGAGTTTTTCGAAACCAGAAGTAAAACTAACTGAAACACGAAGTCAGTTTTAGGAAATTTAGGAAGTGCAACATTGAATATCAGAGATCTAAGGCAAACGTGGTGAAATACACAGCTACAAAAAATCTGGAAAAGATCAGAAAAAATAACGAGTGAACATTCAGCAAACGTTCGTATATATTTTCTCAAAGAATCCCGATCTCTTTTGCGTATGCAGGTATGTACTTCTACTTGAATTTCACTAGTTTTTTTTTTGTTGAAATCCATAGTTTTCGACAATACATAGTGAGGCGGATGACGTCCCCCATTACGATGACGTCATCTACGGGATTGACTGAGAACTCGATCCTTAATACACAAATACTTTGTTGGATGTCCTCAAAGGACAAGCCTGAGTGAGGTAGGGAGTTGACATCTTCCCTTATGAAGACTACATCTATGGGATCAACCGAGATCTCAATCTTTTGATACCAAAGATGAAGGAAACTCCTCAAGGCGGTCAATTGCATAGCCAAGCTTCGACATACACCGCCGACGGGCTCGTCCCATTTATTTCACTGCACTTTTCATTGCGAAGCAACTAGAAGCCTAAACAAAACGCATTTCTGAGTCAACACAAGAACGCGCTGTCTCGACCCTCCATATGTTTCATTAGTGGTACTCGCCTGAACCACAAATGCATTGCCTTGCAGTGAAAGACAGATGCCGAGTCTTGTCGGCAATGGATGTCAAAGCTTGACTCCGCTGCTGATGGCATTGAGAAGCTAAGTTAATCTTTGATATTCGAGGATTTAGTTCTATATCGATCTGATTGATGGCATCGTCTTAGGATTTTACTTCGAAGACAGTTAAGTCTAACAATGCATTTTTGATTCAGACTAGCACCACTGATGCGACCTATGCCGGGTCAGAACAGCGGGTCAGACAGAACAGATAAATTCATTCTGTTTGGGATCTGTTTTTCAACAACATTATAAATGGTTTCATATGAATTGCTTCAATATTTCTTTAATATAGATTCCACATTTGAGTTCTCAAAACTTTACTGTATTCGAATTTACAATGGAATGGTATCACCTTGAAAGAACGACTAGCTTTCATGAGTTGGATAACGTATTTTGAAAATAAAAAAATGTTGACGAAAATCTCGAAGTCTTAGATTTTTGAAATAACCTCTGAGGATTCAAAATAATGAAATGACTAATCCACGGATTGCAGCGCTGATCTGTCAATGGCAAGGGCCTTTGGGTAATTGTACACTGCTTGATGTGATTCTGTTTCTGTATCTGTATCTGTAGAGTAGGAAGGATGAGTGAAGACCCATAGCACTTAAGCCACATGTGACCTATTATACATCCTCCCGAGGAGTTGTCCTCCTAGATCATCGTCCATCCTATCCTTTCCAGGCAGGTGGACAGGTCACTGGGAGACATCTCCTTTATATCGTCAGGTATAGGCCAAGACTCGCTGAACACATACTGTCTTTGGCAACCTTCATGTGTCTAACGGTGGACTCCGCGAAGGTTTTGGAAGGTGCAGCGACATTACTGTCGTTGCGCGGCTTTTTCAACCTGCTCAGGGTTCCGTCCGTGGAGGTGCACAAGTGAGGGAGCTTTCCTGCAAGGGCAGCCGATTCCTTGCCTTTATTCAATGCGGATCTCTTGGCGCCCGCCGCAAGAAGTGTCCTTACTGTTGGAGGAGGAGTGGGGGAGGAGGAGTGTGCACATATACTTGCCACTCCTGTTTTCTTTCTCCCTTTGGCCTCGGCGCCGCAAATGCGCTTACGCTTTGACCTTTGTATTCCATCACTAGGTGATCTGCTATGTCCAATCTCATTCCCAGCGGTAGATTGGGGTGGACATTTCTGTTCATTCCCAGTCACCGCCTTAGATTGAGGTGAGCACTTCTGTTCAGTCTCGGGATTGGTTTTTGTTTTGTTGTTTCTGTTTCTGTGTTTGTTTCATTCATGTGTGTTTCCACGAGTAGCAAGGAAAGAGTTGGTCACCTTTGGCAGAGCACTGCATTACCAGAGGTAGGCTGATTACAATGAGGTTTGCCCAAGGGGATCGTCTGGTCCACGGTGGTATGTTTTGCAAAGGCTTTTGGGGAGTTTTGGTTCCCCTCACCCTACTCATTCCTACCACTGACCAGGAGTCCAGCGACCTCGTTCGAAATGCCACATTGGCTTCCCGAACAGGGCCTCCAGTCTTCTGATGGTTTCCCTATCCGCCACCTGGGGACGCGCCCGATAGGTAGCCGAACCCACGGATTTCATTTGGATAATTTCATAAATGAATTTCAGAAAAGTGCCATGAATATTGTGACTCCTCAGTTTGTTTAGAATATATTTTAACAATTTTTGTATATCCAATACCATTCCATCAGCTGTAGGAACTTATATTCTGCAACATAATTTGTAAAACTTTGGAAACTTTTCTTGAACTCTATGTTCCGACGCACGGTATAGAAATTAATATCAATCGGTTTGAATGAGGTTTGTGAACTTAGAAGTGAACCAGTTTCATAAACCCATGAAGGTGAAATTTGTTGATAGTGGCAGAATGAGGTACATTCAGATGACAAGACAGTATGATTCAATAACTGTTCGCTGCCATCTATGAGTTTTTCGAAACTAGAAGTAAAACTAACTGAAACAAGTCAGTTTTCAAAAATCTAGGAAGTGCAACGTGAACCATTAGAGATCTAAGATGAACATGGTGGAATACATAGGTACGAAAAATCTTCATGAAAATATTCCGATTTCTTTCTCGTATGCTGATATTCACTTCTACTTGAACTTCACTAATGTTTTTTGATGAAATCCTTATTTTTCAACAATACATAATTAGTGAGGCCGGTGACGTCTCCTATTACGATGAAGCCATCTATGGGATTGAGAGAGAACTCAATACACAAATACTTTGTTGGATTCAACTATCCTCAAGGGATAAGCCTAAGTGAGTGAGGGCACTGACATCTTTTCTTACGAAGACGACATCTATGGGATCGACAAAGAACTCAACCTTTTGATATCAAAGGCTCACGAAGACAGTCAGTTGCAGAGCCAAGATTTGACATCGACCGCCAACGGGCTCGTCCTATTTTTTTCACTGCACTTTTCACTACGAAGCAACTAGAGGCCCAACCAAAACGCGTTTCTGATTCAATACTAGAACGCACTGTCTCGACCCTCCATATGTATCATCAGTAGTATTAGGCTGAACCACAAATGTACTGCCTTTCAGTGAAATACAGAGGCCGAGTCTTGTCAGCAATCGATGTCAAAGCATGGCTTCGCTACTGACAGCGAAGTTAATCTTTGTTATTTGAGAATTGAGTTCATTGTCGATCTTATAGATGGCGTCGTCGTAAGAGAAAATGTCATTGCTCTTACTTACTCAGGCTTTCACTTCGGAGTCTAACAATGCATCTGCTTAGCACCACTAATGTGACCTATGTCTGTTCAGAAGAGCGCTGTCTGGTTTTGAATCATAAATGCTTTGTGATTGGGATCTGTTTTTCAGCAACATAATGAATAGATTCATGAATTGCCTCAATATTTCTTCAATATAAATTTCACATTTGAGTTTTCAAAACTGCACAGTATTCGAATTTTCAGACGGATGGTATTGCCTTGAAAGAACGACTAGCTTTCATGGGTTGGAAAACGTATTTTGAATGAATTTTGAAGTCTCGGATTTATCAAATAACCTCTTTGGAAACAAAATAATGGAATGAATAAACCAGAGATTGCATCGCCTATCTGTTCAAGATTTGTACATTGCTTGATATGTTTTTTTTCTTTCAAGGACAAAACACAAGCACTACAGGAAAATCCCCAAGGCGCTCTAAGTGCGGTGCTTGTGCGAAAGTAGCGATTGACGTTGGACGTGAATTGCTGGAGATTGAATTTATTTGGAGAAAGATTCTTTGGAAGTTTATTCCACACAAACGCAGTTCTACAAATGAAAGAGTTCTCAAACGAGTGAAGTTTGAGGTATATTGAGTTAAAAAACGATGAGCAGCCACAGTCCGTCGAGAATTTCTGATATGTACCGCTTTTGGTGGAATCAAATGTGCCAAGTCATTTGAATACCTTCCGTGAAATTATCTATAAAAGAACAAAAAATCTTTAATCTTTCTTCGATATTCCAGACTATCAATGTTGCAAGTGATGTTTTCGTCTCCAATCAGGCTGATGGATCTTTTCTGGATGGAATCTGGCAGCTTCTGAGTATGCTTGGGGGAGCTTTATGAAGCATCAAAATTTGGTGAGGTGTGTACAGTTTTTTTGGTTCGGAACAATGTTTCAAACTTTTAGGAGCGGCCTTTACAATCCCAGCGACATGATTGTACCAAGACATTTTACCCCCAAAAATTTATTGAAACAAAAAGTGGAATTGTCTGTCTTGACATTATCATATCCGGTTTGGAGACATTTATTAGACACGGCTGGCGTGAAACACGTTATTTTTAATATCGTTCAAGTTATAACTTGTCCAAGACCTCAGGCCACGAGCTATCAGTTTCAAATACCTGGCATCTATGAACAAAACGTTCAAATTCCTCTCAAAAGATATTTAGTTTCATCGTATTCAATTGCTCACTCAATCAATCCCTCCAGAGCCGTTTCTGTATCTCTATTGAAACGGATCCTCCTCCATTTCATTGAAAGTGTCACGACCATATACGGTATTATTTGTTCCCCGGAGCCCTGTTTTATTTAAA
Source organism: Leptinotarsa texana (assembly GCA_015342105.1). Classification (NCBI taxonomy): domain Eukaryota; kingdom Metazoa; phylum Arthropoda; class Insecta; order Coleoptera; family Chrysomelidae; genus Leptinotarsa; species Leptinotarsa texana. The sequence goes on along the minus strand of WOGN01001131.1, from coordinate 7,426 downwards.
CCTATTTTATGAACGGAATAACTTGAATTATTTTTATTCAAGGGGCGGGTACATTTGCGCTGTCTCCGAAACTTTATGGCTCTCTGGCTGAACTGAAAGTTTTCACAAATTGCTCTCATATGTAAGCGAAGCGGGCCTTGGTAGAGCAGAAGTGTTCTTTGAGGGCAAGGAGCGCAATATTGTTTCCTTGTTATTCCGAACTGATTGATGGTGGTTTTGAAGAAACTAGTGTGATTGGGAGTAAGCAGCTGGACTCTAGATGAGTTTGTTCTGAGCTGGAATAAACAGTTTCTCGATGATGTTGGGTGTTTATTAAACCCAAAAGGAGAGGAAATGAATGACTAATTAAGTTCAATATCACTCTGAAAAGTTATTTTTTAATTTTTTCTTGAATTTTTTCTAGAATTATGGGTGCGTTTTAGTATTAGATTGAGCACAGGGTCCATGAAAAATCTACCGAACGATCATTTTGTTATATTTATGTGAAGATTGTGACAAGTGGACACACTTTTATGCAGGATGTGTGAACATGGAGATGAGACTGTCAGGCATGTCCTACGCGAGTGCTCGGAATTATCGTCAATGAGTGAATGTGTGTTCGGCGAGTCTTGACCTACACCTACCGATATGAAGGAGATGTCTCCCAGTGACCTGTCCACCACAATGGGTCACATGTAGCATAAGTTCTGTGGGCTTACACTCACTTTCCCTCCTCTACAGATACAGAGAGATACAGAATGGCTCACAAAAAACGGTGGCTCAACAACGGTGACTCATCTCATCTTGAAATCACCCTAAAATGACTCTATTCGACCATGAATGTGTTTGATAATTCAGTTTCCATTTTTGTTATACCGTTGTTGATGAAATAATTTCGAAATTCAAATCCGATTCAGTACATATTTCAATATAAAATGACAAAAACTATTTCCTAACAAAGTTACACTTCACTAAATACACTAAATATAAATTTTGGGGGATTTGAAAAATGTTTCACTGAAAAATATTGAAACATTTTGAAAGTACGAATTTTAATCACGATAAATAATGATATTGTTCATTTATCAAATGAATTGATTAATTTTTTTGCGTAACTTTCAAATTACTCAATCAATCGAAGGCTTTCAAGTCTTGAGAAATTCCGTCAGTTGTTCTTTATATTGAAATTATTGAAATTTTCAGCTGTAGTTTGGTATGATATATCACTACAGTCTTCAATTATATGCTTTTCGTACATCTCCTGAAATCAATTTTCTGCATTCACTTCTTTCGTCATCAGAAAAATAATGTCTCATTGAAAAATGGTGATTGAACGTCAAAACTTACCAAGGATAAAGTCAAAAACTTGAAACTATTTCCATTGTTAGTTGTAACTCCAAAATCTGGAGCAAATATCTGGTGAACCTTCGGTTTATAAATCCATTTGAAGTAACGATTATTCTATAAGACTACAATTAGGCTGCGGATGCACATCTTTACCGGCAGTAGGAGGTTGTATATCTTAATGAGGATCTAAAGGTGAGTTTGAATTGGGCTAAAAGTGACCAGGTTCGATTCAATGCAACGATAACCAATGCATTATTTTTCTTCGAAGAGATGAATGTATTCCGGATATAATGATGTCATCACAGATGATTGCGCTTTCTGCTCCGATCAGTTTATTGGGGGTTAAAAGGGACACCATTATGTCTCAGCACAATCGTGTCACTGGAATTTCAAAGATTGCTTCTCAAAAGCTTGAAACACTGTTCTGAACCAGAAAACTATACATACTTCGGTAACTTTTGATGCTTCATGCAGCTCAGATCACTTTGGAGTATTGTTCTCAAGTATGGAGCTCCGTCCCTAAGCATATCCTGAAGATGCTGGATTTCAGACATAAAAGAGCTGGGTTTATATAGTCGAGTTGAATAGGTGTGATGCACAATAAAACCATGCAGGTTGCGGTGGAGCGTCGAATAGGTCCACTCACTTTTGACCTAACCTAACCTAGTTGTTTTATGTGGAATGAACTTAAGACCAATCATATTCTGTCGTCAGAAAAACTACATAACATCCAAATAGGGGTGTGATATTGAGTGAGAGTACACATTCAGACTACTTTGAGAGCATAAACTATTTTGAATCAGATCTTGTTGAAAGCAGAATATGCTTATGGAAACAAATGGAAAGTTTTATTGTCATTCTTCTGTATAAATATTCAGTTCACATCTTTCCATGGTTGAGAAATCCTGTGAAAAAAGGTATTTTCAACAAAAATTCATATTAGGAATCCAGACAGTATTGGATATCATATAGATTGAGTCAAAAATAAAGTGAAAGATTCAATGATTACTAAAAACTAAATCTTGGCACCTATATTGAATAACATGATTGATTAGTCAAACAGAACGTTACGGTTTCTCCATATGTGAATGGTTTTCACAACAATCAAAATTCCATTCATTACTTATCGATTCAACAGAAATAATTGAAAATAATGAAGTGGAATGAATCTAGACATGTTGATTCTTTCACACTGCATGTATTTTCCAGCACTCGCTTCACCAATCTTCTGGAAATATGCAAATTTATGATTGTATCAAAACGCAAGTTATGGTGTACATAAAAATTATTTTTATTAATTTTCCAAAAGCAGTTGTCCTCAAACAAGAATTTTGAAGGTGTTGCTAAAATGAATGTATAATACCATTTCTGGTTTATTGAAATCAATGTCTGGAAATCAATATCGTTAATATTATATATCATCACTGGTCCTTTTTACAGTATGTCTTGTATTTTAATGATAGAAATGTTGTCTCACTAAGATATGATTCTTGTCCCAAACGCTTTTTTCTGAATGAACACTTTCTTTCGCAACCATCACTCGGTATTTGTCGAAAATATTTTTTCAATTGGTATTAAATTTTTCATTTATATGTTAGTTTTAACTACAAAATTCGTCAACTTTTTCAAAGCAATTACAGATTGCGATACTTTCATATAAGAAATGTAGTTGGAAACTTGGTATATAAATCCGTAACTTTAGCGTTCACCACAAGGTGACGATAACGATCTATATCCCGTCCAACCATTACTTTCTTTAAACACTTTTCCTAAAGTTTATGAAAACCGAACAAAATTAACCGATAAACGATTTCACCTTTGATCTATATTCGGAAAGTTCGATCAAAGTTGGCGAGAACAAATTCTCGTTACGTGCGAACGGGAACTTGCCGTGGATGATATTTCACGAAGAACTAAATATAAACGAAGCGGTTGATTGTCACTCTTAATTATGGATTGAGCGAAGTTATACTAGAGAAAATGAACTGCTTGGATGAAATTGGATTTATAATTCCAATCGAAAATTTTTCATTCGATTGAACCCCATACCTAAATTTTACACCAAGAAATTGTGCGAGGTGAACAAAGTCATATTGAATTTTTTTTGAGAAGAAGACACAACACTACGGAAAAATGCTCTAGGCGCTCTGAGAGCGGTGCCTGGGTGAAAATAGTTCCCAGGAAGTTTATTCCACACAAACTCAGTTTTCCAAATGGAAGAATTTCTAAACAGTCAAGTTCCAAGTGTACTGAGTTGAACTTCAAAACGATGAGCAGGCAGAGTCCGTCGTGTATTTCTGATATATACCACTCTTGGTAGAATCAAATGCGCTAAGTTCCACTCCATAGTAGATACTCTGGGAAAGGTACCATCCAACATTCGCACACTAGAATCCACAATGCCGGAAATCACTTTTCGACAGCGTCTAGCCTGGCAAATTTTGAAAGAGCTCAATATCAACAAGGAGTCTGGCTCTGATGAAGTGCCTGTCATTGTACTAGTATTTGGCAGACTCTTCTACCTATCTTACAAGAAAGTAAGTTTTTCCTTCTTGCTGGAAGCTTGCTCGCGTTCAGCCTATTTCCAAAAAAAGGCAAGAACAATCTTTCAAATTACTATAGAATAATCGCTCTGCTATCAGTGATATTGAAAATTATGGAGGAAGTAGTAAACCATCACATCCTCGAATATTTGGAAGGCTTCAACATCTTGAGCAATCATCAATATGGCTTTCGGAAACAAAGATCAACAGGCAACCTTCTTTTGTTAGTCACCCATATTTGGAATAACGCAATCGAGAAACATGGAGTATCAAATGCTATTGTGCTCGATATTTCTAAGGCCTTTGATCGTGTGTGGCATGAGGGTTTGCTGGCCAAACTTCGATGCTATGGCTTGTCAGATCATTTCTGTGTATAGCTCTTCAGCCTCTCGAACGAACGTTCCCTGCAAGTGGTCGTCGATGGATATCTCTTGAATACTTTCACAATTAACACTGGTGTTCCACAGTGTTCCATCCATATTGTCTCCAACCCTCTTTTTATTATATATCAACGACTTATTGGAAATGAACAAGAATCAAATATATCGCTTTGCCGACGATAGCACACTTATCTCTTCAACCCATTTGGATGCCAGGACATCGGCTACGGAGACACATCTTCACCAGCAGCAGGGGATTGTATAACTCAATGAGGATCTGGAAGTGATTTCCACTTGGGATGAAAGTAACCAGTTTCAATTCAATGCCACGAAAACCCAACAACTTGGTTGTGCCAAGACATATTGGTGTCCATTCCAAACCCCAACAAACTTATGGAAGCAGAGAGTGGAATTGTCCAACATGACATTATTATATCCAATTCGGAGGCATTTATCTTTTTGAAGGAAACCGATGCCTGGGTTTCTGTGGCATTGAATTGAACCTGGTTACTTCCACCCTGATTCGAATATACTTCTAGATCCTCTTTAGGATACGCAACCTCTTGCTGCCGGTGAAGATGTGCATCCGCCGCTGATGTCCTGGAACCCAAATGAAATGATGAAACAAGTGTACTTCCATTAGCAAAGTCGTTAATATACAATAAAAAGAGGGTTGGAGACAATATAGATGCGAACAACAGCGTTGATTGCTACAGTATTCGAGAGATATGTTTCGACGCCTACTCGCAGGAAACGTTTTTTCAGAAAGCTGAAGGACCATACACAAAAATGATTAGACAATTTATATCTCCGAAATGTGGCCACCAAACCCTCATGCCACATACGGTCAAGCGCTACAGCTCTTGACTCTCCATGTTTCTCTATTACGTTATTTTGAATAGGGGTGACATACAGCAGAAGATCGCCTGTAGATCCGAGAATCATATTGATGACCTCACAAATATTCAAGGATATAGTGGTTTTCGGATTTCTCCATGATTTTTTATATTACTGATAGTAATGCGGCTGGTCTATAGTTATTTGGAATATTTGTCTTGCCCTTTTTGGAAATAGGATGAAAGCGAGTCATCCCCCAACAAGAAGGAAAACCCTTTTTCTTGTAAGACAGGTTAAAAAGTCTGCAAATTACTGGTGCGAGTTCATTTGCACACTTTTTAACTACAATGACGGGCACTTCATCAGGAACAGACGTTGTCGAAAAATAATTTCCGGCATTGTGGATTCTAGTGTGTGAATAGTAGTTGGTGCCTACTATTTTATTCTATCTCCTTCTGAAATCAGACTGCATATATACTTTGCGAGTTGATTTGAAAAAACGATGAAAAAAGTTATTTCTTGTTGGAGAAAACAACTTAGATTCATTATTATTATTATTGTGTATTACGTTGTTTACGTATGTGTTATACATGTAATTTAAAATCCAACATGAGTTATGAGGCGAAGGGTATATACAAAATACCATGTTCCACCAGCTTCAGTACTTACAGCGGCCATACCAACAGAAGAGCCTCAAACAGTGTCTATGAACATGAGCTTGCTGTACGGGAATCAGATCCAGCTTCATCCTTCTTCAAACACTATCGTGAAACAGGCCACACACAAAACAATTGCCACCGAAAAAACTCTCCAGACCAGGATAATACGCGACGCTATTGAAATTGAAAAACGTCTCAACTGCCTCAACAAACGAGATGATTCAGCAATGATATCTCATTCATGAAGATCATTACTGTAACCTCAGCACACACCTCGCACACCCACACACAGATTGAGACCCCGGGCAGACACCGGTAGTAGCAGCAACCCAGGTAAATGGTAGAATACACTATGAATTGGAGAACAAAGTTCGAGAGAATCAGTCAAGTTCTTAACTCCAAACATTACTGGAAAATTCCGAAACGTTATGGAAATTATCAATGTTAGGATCAAAAACACAGACCACGAAATGCGTTTGAAGTCATTAAGATAGTTGAGTTCAGCAATGCAGCTGTGGTTCAGACTGAAACTACTAAAGGTGCGTCGAAACAATACTGTCTGGTGATGCATCATGAATGCGTTGTTTTTGAGCTGTAGTTTCAACAGAAGTGTGTATTTATGATTATAACAGTATTTAGTATATGGGTATATATTATTTTTATCAAATCACTTCCTAAAATTAGTGTGAGTTTGAATTGATTTGGTGAAAAATTGAAATCATTTGAAGAAAAATATTTGGAAGTGGCTATACTAACATTTCAAAAAATTCATAAATACATATCAGGTTTGTTCCAACCATCGTTTTTCTATCATTCTGAAACCGTACACTGCATCGTTAAATAAACTTTTTAAGCGCATATGCGTACTGTGTAGGGAAAATTGGGTTAGATTCAACCACGGGGCACAATCAAACAGTTGTCATAATTGATTTGCGTTTCGAACTCCCTGATCGTGAATAAAACTGCGAGTTGGTTTCAGCAGAACGATATTCTATGTGTTCTTTAGTTGCTGGTTGAGATATTTGTAATATCAAGACAAGCTGCCATACAGTTCAATGTGAAACTAGGAACTTTGCATTTAAGAATACAAAAATTGAAACAGAAATATTCGTGTACATACGTCACTAAAACAAATATTGTGGAGATAGGTAGGATGCCTTGCAATGGTTTCCGTTATGATTTCGCAGAATTCTGTTCTTAAATCAGGGTCATCTTTAGTTAATAGGTGTACTATTTTAATTTTGTATGAATGATACCTATTTCTCTTCAAAAGTTTCCACACAGTAGAAGGAGACACCTCACAAACATTCACGACGGAATAAGTGGACTGTTCAGGATTTATTACCATTTCACCAATTATTTGCACTTGCTGTTTTTTCGGAAAGGACGGATGACCCGGGGGCTCTTTCTTATGTACACTAGCGGTAGTTGTGAATTTGGATACAAGTTCTCTCTTATATTTTCTACAGAAAAGATGATTCGGAAAACGTTCATTGAAAATACTTCTCGTCTCCTGAAAGTTACGCGTCGCACCGTAAATAAAAATCGCTTCAGTTTTTTTTTTTCAATGAACGAGAATTGATCATTTTATAGATTGTTGACGTGGTACCTTTCTACTAGTAAAACCGAAAACTAAATGACAATATTCTAACTGAACAATGATGTTCACTGTCATACTGAC
>WOGN01001130.1:0-20422 GCA_015342105.1 Leptinotarsa texana | reverse complement strand
CATTTTCATGTTAACGCCGGAAAATCGAGGTGTTAAGTTTTCGTTGGACCACACTGTATATATATTTTACTGATGTCGCATGTAAGTTTTTTTTGTTATCCCAACTGACTGTTATAATACAATCAATAAATATAGCGAGTCTTGGGCTTACATGAAATATTAGATCTAAACAAAGACCTGAAGAAAATTTCACATTGTGATAGCAGTAACCAATCCGATTTTAATGCAAAAAAATTCAGACATTCGTTTTCTCCAAGAACGTAAATGACAGAACCGGGCATTATACATGTGGACACAACAGCTTCTTGTAACAATTAATTTGTTAGATGTCAATTTGGATAGCAACTTCTCATAATTACGTTGTATGGTTCAGGGCTCCATTAGGAATGAGATTAAATCTAGATGTAGCAGAACCTATCATCCTCAAACGCACTGGCCACGAATTTCCGAAAAAGAATAATTAAAATATTCCCGGTTTCATAAAAATTGGTGTCAAAACGTTGTCCCCACTAATATGATTTGACAGTAAAACAAGCGCAACCCACTGTTTATTTGAACATTTCAGAAGCGCATTTTAAATTTTACACGGTACAAAGTTGTTTTGCAATATATTGCAAAGTTGTAAAGAAGTTATTTGTGAAATAACAGTTAGCTGTGCTTACTGCATAATATACAAATTTGTTGACAGAAGAGGTATTGAACATAACATTACAGAAAAAATTGAATATTACCACCAATAAATCAAACAATAGTAAATATTCGGTATACGTACAACAAATAATATTAGTATTAGTAAATAAAAATTACATTCATAACTATCAAAAACTTTGACTACAGAAAATAATCTGCGACAGGTAAATATAATGGGATGTTCACAATGTCCCAATTACGTTATTAATCCACGTAACGCCAAAGATAAAAATCAACATTCTCAAAATCCTACATACCGGAATAACAGCACATTTACCAGTGTTACCTAATAGGTATGCATAGAAAGTGAAACAAGTGCTTAAATACCATGAAAACGATTGGTTGTTTATGATTCGTGCATGGTATTTGCAATTCATTTATTTTCCCAAACAGATATCGATGGTTAAGAATTTATATAATGCAAAAGTTTCTATGAAAAGACGTTTAATGTAATTTGCAGCATAAATTATTATCTGAATAAACCGTACATGACATACCCAACCTATAAGGCAAAATAAAGATTAGAAATTTGTCTCTATTCTACAGATACACCCAAATCTCAGGCCACAGGCCGTCGCGTACTTCTGATATGTACCGCTCTTGGTGGAATCAAATGTGCCAAGTCACTTCCCGTGAAAGTATCTGTAGAAGAGAGAAATATCCAACCTTTCTCCGATGTTCCAGACAAACAAGTGACGCTCGCGTCTCCAATCAGGCGGATGGCTCTTTTCTGTATGGAATTTAGCAGCTTCAGGCTATGCTTAGAGTCGGAGCTCCATACATGAGAACAATACTCGCACAAGTTTCTGAACTTCTGAGAGTTGTCGTTCGTACGGGGGCGGCAGCTGGTTAACGAAAAAAGAGATTTTAAACAGAACAGATTTTAAACAGAAATACTCCAAAGAAGATCTGATCAAAAGTTGCTGAGGGGTATACAGTTTTCTAGTTTGGAACAGTGTTCCAAACTTTTGAGCAGCAGCCTTTGCAATTCCAGCGACCTGATTGTGCTTAGACATATTGGTGTCCAGTTTAACTCCCAACAAAACTTATCGAAGCAGATGGTGGAATTGTCTGACCTGATATTAAATCCGGTTCGGAGACAATTATCTTTTTGGAGAACACCGATGCCTGGGTTTTTGTGAAATAGCAAATCAATATATTGGATTCTTCGCTTTTTCCAATAAGTCGTTGATATACAATAGAAAGAGGATTAGAGACTAAATATAATCTACAATTGAAATCCGATGGAGTGCTACAGTGCTTGTTTATATTTACGAAAAAGAGGAAAAAATGTAAATTATTTTTAACTGGTAAACAGCTATTTTCATACAAATCGTTAGGCCACTAATGAAATCGTCACTATATCATGAATGATATTGATTTTTAGAAACATTTTCATGGATAAAAATCGTTATAATACAAAAAATATGGCTTAGAAACCCGTTCAACCGCTCTAAAATACCCCTGTTAGACTAGCAGAAATCCCTACTAATATTATAAATGCGAATGTAAGTTTGTTTGTTATATGAAGATAAAAAAATTGGTTCTCAAAAAAATCTCAAAATCTAGCTACTTTGTTGATTAAGTTAGGTTAGTTAAGATTATGTTAGGTTAAGTTAGGTTAGGTTATGTTAGGTTAAGCAAAGGAAGAAGAGGAGAGACATCAACAGGCACGCGCAGGGCCCCTATGACGTCGCGACATGAATTTTTTTTAACTGTTAATATAATCGATCACTGGATACTGTATAATGTGATGTGAAAAGCTAATCGACGTGAACACAAACTGCCAGGCTAGATCGAAGAATATCCTCATTGGATGATATCGAACTAGCCAAACGTGGCGAAGAAGGGGGAGTTTTAGTGGCCACACCACTTGCTCTGCGGAGTCGGCTCCGCGGGTATTCGAAGGTCTTTCTCCCCCTACCAAAAAAAAGGTCATGTTAGGTTAGGATAGGTTAGAGTAGATTAGAGTATAGTAGAACGGGTAAGTTACTTTAGGTTAGGTAAGGTAATAATTTTTAAAAATTGGTAATCCCAGCCAAGCTTTAAAATATAGTTATCATATTGATTTGTTTCTATTGTACTGACACTTATTTAATGGCATAAATCAAGCGAAGCCGCGAGTAAAAACTAGTATGCCATAATATTAGACTCACTTTAGACTAGTATTCCTTCCTATCGCCCATTTTCCATGTGTTATATTTTATAAATCAGTGGGTTCTGCTAGCTCTTCATTAAGATAGTAGAACCGAATCGAAATACTTTACTTTCGGAAAATTTTCAACTTATAATAATTTGAAGCCCATTTAACCCTATCGCCAATATGTTGTTTTTGTTAAATGACGGGATTCTGCTAGCTTTACCGTTAAGCTAGCAGAACCAAATCGAAACATGTGACTTTTTAGCAATCAATACGACAAAAAATACTTTTCGAGACCTGAAGAAAAATTTTATCAAATTCATAACGTCGACAAAAACAATTGTTTTTTTTTAGAAAAAATTGATCCTGTTACCCAACCAATCTTTCTTAAGTATTTTTTTTTTGTTTTTTTCACTTTCTAGTTTGAAATTAAACAGAAACTATTTTATTTTTCTCGCATTGCGTGCAATATCAAAAATATTACATTGTTGGACACAGAATTAAAAGACCAAATAACATGTCACTCGACTATTATTCCCAAATTTTTGGCATGTGACTTGTTATGGGAAAAGAATGACTGACAAGGAATTGATTTTCACGTAGAAATGTATCTCTATGAAAACTGAAGTCTACGAGTTTCGCGATTTTTCAACAATCTTAATAACAAATGACTTATTCAAGGTGGCTAGTTTTAACTGGAATGCACTAGGTAAATATCAATTGACAAGTACAAAGGCAAAAATCATTCTTCTGAGCATTTCTAATATCGTATAAGCAGAGGTAAATGCATTCAATGAAAATGAATGAAGATAAAATACCTTATATCAATTCATAATCGATTCCGTACTGACACAAAAAAAAAATGAGTATTGACCTAGTTCCTTATCGAGTTCGTGATAACGTGACCTTCAGTGTCCCTAAACTTCAGTTGCTATTAGGTACATTACCATTCAAAACTGACACAAACTCTGTTTGAACTGATACATCGATTTACAGAAAAACCGTTTAGAATGGAAAACGTATTAATTAGTGTTCTTCAGATTCAACAAAAAAATTATACTGATATGTGATTTTGGTGTATTCCTGAATTTTCATTTATGGCTTTAATTTTAACGGTATAATTCTCGGCAGTCATAAAATCATGGTCCAATGCCGATTTTACATGTAAGAGCTAATATGCAAGCAACGACAACCAAACACACCAATTATTAAGAAATGTGTCAAAATTTTATAAAATGCAAGAAAGGCGATTTTCGATAATGGAGTACTCTTTTCTCGTATTTGTATCAAGAGACAATGAATCTGAAGACTGTGGAGGCCATTCTATATTACCTTTTCCACCAATTCAGTTCTCTGAAAATCGACCTCTGATATTTCAACAGAACGCACACTGCCTTGATTGTTTGTCAGAATTCAGGCCACCAATAACATTAAAATATTATAGGGGTTCAAATGGCGGAAAAGCAAATACCAGAAAAGCATGTCTCTTGATCAAAAATCAAAGTGATCCTGCGCTTTTCTAAAATGTTGATGCGGTTCCTGACAACCGTACTATTTAATTTTTTTTATCCACCCTATATGTGACAAATAATAAGAGACTGTTTATATGGGCTTCATTACGACTATTTCTACGTTTTAATGACCACCATTATGGATGCATTTTTATGTACAACAACAAAATTACGTACAATGACACAGGTGCGAAATAATTTTACATTAGCTTTGAATGTGGAATCATCTTTGGTTATAATTTAAACAAAAGGTGAGTTTGAGTTTTCCAGTTTACATTTTCAAATTATCCTGATTACAGGTTTCTCAGTAATGATTGCCACTTACTTGCAATATGTCAATCATTCACATCACTTCACGATTTTTCAAGAACGCGTTTGTAAAATTTTTATCGAAAATTTCCAAATCTAACCTATCATTGACGCTCTTTGTTAATAAATTAATGGAAATATGCGTGTAGATTCAATTTTTTTAAGGACAAAACACAAGCACTACAGAAAAATCTTTGAAGTGCTCTCAAAGCGGTGCTTATGCGAAAGTAGCGATTCACATTGGATTTGAATCGCTGGAGATTAAATCCATATGAAAAAATGTAATCAGGAAGTTTATTCCACATAAACACAGTTCTTCAATTGAAAGAGTTCTTGAACAATGACGTTCGAGGTGTACTGAGTTGAATCTCAAAGCCACAGTCCGCCGCGTATTTCTGATATGTACCGCTCTTGGTGGAATCAAATGTGCCATGGCTATTAAGATTGCACGTGATGTTCGTGTCTCCAATCGACAAATCCACGACTGGAACTTTTCGCAGTTTTCACAATGATTAATAAAAAAAGTCATATCGATGTTAAGTCAGCGAGACACAATGTAGTTTTTCAAACAAAGAGTAAGTCAAATATTTGCTTCGGCAACTAATTAGCGAATAAATACACTAAACCAATGGTCTAGTCAAAGCTCTGGAAAACCTAGTAATAAAAAAGTCGCATCGCTAACTTGATATCAAGTTAGCGATACATGTATTTTTTTTAAAAAGGGACGAACAAATATTTTTCTCCGCAACTATTTAGCGAATAAATATACTAAACCAACGGTCTAGTCAAAGTTCTGGAAAACTTAATAATAAAAAAGTCGCATTGCTAACTTGATATCAAGTTAGCGATACATGTATTTTTTTTAAAAAAAGGGGCGAATAAATATATTCTTCCGCAACTAATTAGCGAATAGTCAACTTGATATACATTGTTAAATCCTATCTAGACGTTTCAAACCTAGAAGTTCGGTAGGAATGAATACTTAAAAACTCTATACATAAGTATTCGTTGTAAACGAGTATTTTCAGAAAAAAAATTATAACATTCACCTTTCTAAATTCAAAAAAGAAATAAAGTACAAAACTTTCTGTTCGCTAAATGGATAAATTAACACTTCATGCCTCAGAACAACGATCTAGAAAATGTTTTAATAATTGCACGTTTGCAAAACAATAAAGAATTTTCAAGGTCTAACCGTCTCGATACTTGATTAAATACGTATTGATTTGGTATCTTTCATTTGCTGCTTGGAATTGTAATGAAAATAGCCGGATAAATAACACACTCAGTTGAAAATGGCACTAATACAAAGCCTCGCATGGGTCCTCGTATAAAGCATATGAAATCGTATAAAGCTCGTAAATCGATGAGTATTAAATCACATCTAGCAATAAAACCTGTTTTATCTTCAAGTTCTCCTTAAATATTTTTCCTAAATTCCAAATCCTTCTTTCTCTGATCGAACGGTTGCAGACCAACAATGTTTTATAAGACGTAGGTAATTATTGATCTATTGATCGCTTAGACTCTTTATTGTCTGGTAATATGGTTACAACATACGGAACGATATATATTACCCGATGGAGTTAACAATAAATTACAAGAAATCACTCTCAAGTACTGAATAAGCTCAACAGTTTTCTGAACTTTGTTTGTTACCAGTTAATATTATGTGATATTTTTTTCAAAGTGCTCAAGTATCTACATTTATAATTATTATTACTCGTTTTTTTATAATATGTTAATATGTAATATGCAGATTTTATTTCCATTTAACTTTTACAATACTTTACATTAATATTTTATCTTATATTCTTTCAACTTCAATTTTACATTTTTATAGTGCCGTTTTTATCAGCTTTTATACTCACGTTTTCCGAAATTTATATATTCCTACTAGTAATTATTATATTATATTTTTTAAAGTGCTTATCTACATTTATAATTATCGCTACTCGTAATTTTATATAATGATATTATGTAATATGTAGAGTTTATTTCCATTTAACTTTCACAATATTTTATATTAATATTTTATTTTATATTCGTTCAACTTCTACTTTTCCTCTCAAGTTATTTCTTCACACATTACATCAATATCTGCAATTATACATGTTTATATATGGAAAAAAATTCTACACATCATCATCACGCACAAGCTGTACCCAATTCAGCTTCAGCTGTTCATTCATTCATATGTATATTATTTATATTTGAGCAATATGTATAACTTCTATTTGTATTTGGTGAATAAACATTACATTACATTACGTCATTTCATAGAGAAGTAAGAAAATTCCAAAAATGTATTTCTGTACTTATTTCTGCATTTCTTTCTAACAGCTAACAATTTCAAATTATATTATGATCTATTGGTTTTCATTTGATAATACTCTAGTGAATCTGGACATATTTCCGAATACGCTTATGGAAAAAATAGCCAGTAGGCTTAGAAAGATTCATTGGAACTTTTCTTACTTTTTTATCCATATAAATTGCCCTTATACATTACATATTAACACTGGTTCGACGATGAAACTCTAATATTTCATTAATCCTCTCCACCAGCAACTTATACTGCTATACAGAAAATCTGGTGAAAATATAGGCACTAAATTAAAACTTTTTTTAACTATTTTGTAAAATCGTCTATTAAAGAAAATAACTCCTCTTGAAATGTTTTGGTTGAAAAATGTATTAACTAATGTTGAAACAAAAGTTCATAATTATTATTTATTCAAAATTTGATAACTTGTCTCTCGGAATGGGTATCATTCTTAGGAATTTAAAATTTGTTTTTACTTTATTATATTTAAGCTAATTTTCAATCCGTAAAATTTGCTATAGTTCGTTTCTTCGTTTAACCGAAGAACTATGCTACATTTTAGGCTCCTCTTCCACCATATCATATATTTTCCAAATACCTACTTGTACTATTGGTTTCTTCTGTTAACCTTATGAAGAACTAGTTATTGCTCGCGGTTTCACCCGTGTAGAATTTGGTTTGTCACATCAAAACAACTATATGCACAATACCACCACATCGTTAATTTGCCAACCAATTTTTTTCCTGAAAGCAAGCTATCTGTACACTTTCTGCGATGAGAATCAAAAATTCAGCATTTACTAAACACAATTTTACTACCATCTACGTTTTACTATTAGACTACTTTTTGATGTAATTAATTGAAGCTAATGGCTAATGTTACCCCTAATGAAGGGTTGGAACGGTACCACCTGATATTCTTACCAGTTCTGGTGAAACCATTCATCTCAATAACGCCGTGTTAGGAATCACACGTTAAAAGGTAAGACCTCGTTAGTCCTTAGCTCGCACAAGTTTCTCAACTTCTGAGAGTTGTCACATAATATTTAGTTATGATACATTTTAATTAGAAAGCTAAGATATTTTTTATATTCTTCGGACACCCCCGCTCTTCTTAATGGCGAAAATACAGGACTTTGAATGTTTTCAATTAAGTGTCTAAGTCTAATAAAATATATGTAATATTTAGACACTAATTCATTCACTTTTTTTCTATTCAGTACTTTTAATTTTGCGTAGTTTAGCTGCAAATATCCGTAGACAATTCGGAACAAATTTTCTTTCTTCAAATTAGACCCACAATCCTCTATTAATGCGAGTAAATAAGTCATAGTACGATGATTGATCATCATATCAGACAATTGACAATTTCAGTCATATTTTGCATGTAGTATGATTTTCAAATCGATTAATTATTTAAACAAAGACTTCCATTGGTTTCGCTAGCTGTGCAATATTCTTTATTGCAACAAAATACCAGTGTTTTTGATGTTTTGAACTGTCAAAATACAATGATCACAACCTCCTATGATTGATGCTTGCTGACGCTGGTGATGAATTCCATACCATTAAATCGCGCCAAACCCACATTAATAAAAACGCAAAAAAAACATTTTCTACCACTTGCTGTTACTCAAAACTTATGTAAAATTAAAGAATATACCATTTTCTATCATAAAATGGTATTCCCATGCAACTACAATGAGTAGAAATTACTTTGTTACCATAGCAACTCAATAATCAAGTCGACTATACATTTCAGGTTTCGCTGATGACTTGAATCTGTTTAAAATATGTTTTTCCGTAAATCAGCTGTCGCCTACATACGAACGACAGAAGTTGAGAAACTTGTGCGAGCTAAGGACTAACGAGGTCTTACCGTTCAACGTGTGATTCCTAACACGGTTGCAGAACCATCCCAGCTTCAACCAGATAAATTCTCTCGAGAAAAATATCTGGTCGAGGCGGGAATCGAACCCACGGACTTCCGATCGTGAGTCGGGCGCACTACCCCCACTGCCAAAATATTTGATTTTCCTCCACAATTCGGTGTGGAATTTTCTTACCGAATACCAGGCAAGGTCAAAATGTTATCCGGAATTTTTTTTTCGTTAATGAATATTTTTGGAAAATTTCTCTCGTCTGCGACTCGGGAAATTTTCAAAATATTCATGAGCTTGAAAAAATTTCCGGAAATAATTTGACCTCTAATGGTATTACTAGTGAAAATATACTTACTTGATCGGTGTTTTCAAATAATTATTTCCTTTATATAATTTCAACTAAGTAGTCATAAATACATTCTTTGCTCATATTCAAACAGCACAGCATTAAACAAAGTATTTGTCATTTGTCGCAATTGTTAACCAAGTCATGTCCAATGTTTTGTTCTTCGCTAACATACCAAGCCTCGTACCAAGCTTAGTCACATTCAGAATTTTATATGAGGATTACTATTGTGGTGATTTGAACGAATGGCATTCAGAATTCAATTCGATTGTTTTCAAGAATGGGATTGTGCTAGTAATCAATGGAGAAGTTTCACGATATTGTTAATGCCAGATCAACCTAACTGAACTCCGAATATGAAACAAAACAGTGGAATCAGTGACAGATTTTTAAAAATTCATCAATATACAGTGCATTTCTTTAATGTATCCCCCCTTTTATTTTTTGAACCGGTCAACTCAAATTGAAATTTGGGATAATGAAATTAATGCATGAATACTTTATTTTGAAGTGATATTGACAGATGAAACTTTCAAGATGGCGACTGGGTGCAATCTGGGAAAAAATTAAATGGAAAGTGGGGTCTTGTGTCACATCATTTTGAAACTACTGACGAATACTTCAAAACCCTAGAATATGAAGTCAATATCTTCATCTACTACAAAATGGCGGAACATTTAATAATTTGCTGAAGACAAACACATTAATATCGATATTTCTAAAAATATTCCTTTTTATCTGCCATATGACAAATAAGGTTTGTTAAGTTATTTTTTGTTTATAAAAACGCCAAAAAATGTCAGTACGACAATGAATATCATTGTTCAGTTAGAATATTCTCATTTAGTTTTCGGTTTCATTAGTAGAAAGGTACCACGTCAACTATCTCTAATCGAATCTAATCCAATTCGAATCGTCCTGTCTATAGAAAATATTTGAGGGAACTTGTATCCAAATTCACTAGTACCGGTAGTGTACCTAAAAAAGCCTCCAGGTCATCCGTCCATTCCGGGAGAACAGCAAGTGCAAATAATTGGTGAGATGGTAGTAAATCCTGTACAGTCTACTTTTTCCGTCGCGAATGTTTGTGAGGTGTCTTCTTCTACTGTGTGGATACTTTTGAAGAGGAATAGGTATCATCCATACAAAATAAAAATGGTACACCAATTAACTGAAGATGACCCTGATCGAAGAACAGAATTCTGCGAAATCATGACGGAAAACATTATAAGGCATCCTACCTATCTCCACAACATTTGTTTTGGTGACGAATGTACATTTTTTTAACGGCAATGTTATTGGAGTGACACCAATTCTCACGTTTTTAGGGAAACACATACCCCATATCGATAAAAAATTAACGTTTGGGTAGGAATATTGGGAAACCATATTGTAGGACCTCTATTTATTGATCAAAACTTAATACGGGAACTGTATTTGAATATGCTGGAAATTACTGTTCACTCTTCATCACTGAAATCGTCGGAGAGAATCCTACAATATGGATATTGTATTCCAACAAGATGGAGCACCACCACTTTACTCCAGACAAGTAAGAAACTATTTGGATACTGCTTTTCCCGGTCGTTGGATTGGCCGTCGGGGTCCTACAGAATGGCCAGCCCGCTCGCCAGATTTGACACGTTTGGACTTTTTTACGGGACTATTTGAAGCAAAAGGTGTATGAAACTAAATCTGTTTGATATTGGATATACGGCAGAGAATAATGAATATTTGTAGAGATATTGACGTTACTGTGTTCGAAAATGTTTGGCGTGAAATATCGGCTGTTCATATGTCAAGAAGTTCACGGCAACCATTTCGAAAACATCTCTCAACTGTGTGTGAAATTAAAATATATTGACAACTGAGGTGTTTTTTTGATAGTGGGTTCTGCTAGTTTTACCGTTAAATTGGCAGAAAAAATCGAAATCTTTCACTATTTGTGAATTTCGAATTTGTAATTCTTGGTACAAACTAATGAAAACGAATGGCTATTGCTCCGAAAAATTTAAAATGAAGAATTGCTTGTATTTTTTAAATTTACTAGCAGTGAAAACCGAATGTTACGATTTTGGGTTAACTTAATAAAACACTTTTTTGTTGTTCTATATTTCATTTTTCGATTCCAATATCTGACAATTTCAATTTTCCAATAAGTGTGCGGAACAGTATACAGAGTCATTACCAACAAAGTATAATTTACTCACTGTAAAATAAGAAATGCCTACAGTTTATAAGTTGTCAAAATAACTATTTGTGTAGTATAAAAAAATTGAAATCGTAGGAACTTGATAAAAATCAACATGTACACAGTTTAAACTGTCAAAGGGTTTGAACATCAAAGAAATTCCCGACACCGATGATGCACGTTGGTTCAACTGTATTCCTTTTTCACTTTTTAGAAGAGAAGGATATCGCATATATGTGTTTTATCGCATTTTATGGCGCATATGCATTCTTGACGTACGTATATCTGTATGAAAACTAAATTTCTGATCCAAAACTGTGGACATAGCTCATTAGTTTTTACTGAAAATACAATCATTATGGAATCTCTAAAAATTTCTAACTATTCATTTTTTAGCAGCTAGCCTTGATAAGAGTGTGCATAAAAACAATAATAACAACATCTTTTATTGATACCAAAATTGATATTACCTATAAACGTCAAACAATTTGAATATCGTTAACACAAAATTGGAACGTTTTATTCTCGGTTATTTCAAGTTTTAACTATGAAAGAATGTAGATTTCATAAAACTATCCATTTATCCGGAGGTAGATGTTATCCTTGAGTTAAACAGCTGATGCTGCAAGAAAATATTTCACGTACCTAATTCATTTGCAATGCAGGCTTTGGACATTTGTTTTTCATTCATCAAAACATGTTTTCTTTATTAGAATGACACATTGCCATAGTTTTTAAAGTAGGGTGGCTCAAAAGCAAATAACCTGTGTTCAACAAATAGTAGTGATTTCTACAAAAATTAGTACGTACGAGTCAAACCCTACTGCAACTACTGCATAAACATTACCTTGGTAACGTCTGCCGTTGCTCAAAACAAAACATAACCACAAAATTGCAACACAAACAAAACTTACCTTTCCTGAAGCTTTCTTGTACCGTAAGGTCGCCTCCCTGATGAGGTCCTTTACCAAAATATCTCCGTCTCCGCAAGGCACAACCACTCTCACATTTCCGAAACAGACAGTCACCTTCATTTTTCCAAAAAAGAATCCCGCTAGAATCTCAGGTAACTTGACGCCATGCCACTGCGATTTTAACGTTCATTTCATTCACCTTTTACGATATACACCGACTGACTAACACTCCGTAACACATTTTCAGTTAGAAACTGAATTTAGTTGATTATTACGAGTCTGTATCGTGCACAATTATACATTTTCAAAGAAAACAAATCGTTGGAGGACAGATCATACGCTTTCACTCAGTGTGTATCACTAACTAAAAATTTCAAACGAGTTTTTTCCCCCTCTTTGGCTACCTGTTCTCGGCGGCCAATGGATTAAGGAGTTTGAAGCATGTGGCTGGCATGACAACTATCAATGGAATGTTAGTGGTGTGATGTTGCCAAATCACCGGGAAAGGTGTTGAAAATATAGAAGATCTAGGGATTTCAAATAGACTTTTAAAATGGCAAGCGCGAATTCAATTTTCTATTAGAAAAACTCCGGGGTGAATGCCATAGAGTTACTTAATGAATATTAAAAATGTCTTCTCATACTAGTTCAATTAGGGAATCCTGCAAATTTAAAATTGTGATGATTTCCACAGAAATAAAATACTTATTTAATTGGATCAGGCAATGGCAAAATTTTGTTGCATGAACCAAAACTAAGTTACTGAAATTTATTTACATTTCTACTTACCTACACCGTGTTTTAGTACTTCGCTGATTTTTTATTCAAATGAACTTTCAAATAGGTATTCCAATGTTGACAATAGTAAGGTCTGATTTTCCTTGATCTTAATTTTTGAGAATTTTGGATTGAAACGAAATCATTGTAGACGTAATTTCTTATGAAAAAAATCTGTTTTTCCGTTAGCCATCTGTAGCCCCCATACGTACGACATATAAGTAGAAACTTCTCCGAGCTACAGATTAACGAGGTCTTTAATTGTAACATGCGATTGACAGCACGGGTTGGCCGATTAGCATTGAAAATCGATCGTCCGGCCGTAGTACTGTAACCACCGTTTCACATAACGGTAGATTGGATGAGTAGAAAACAGCACTCACGCTAATCTAACCGTCCCACCACCAGCATTGGCCTGCTATGTTTTGATAAAGGTTAAATACCTACTTAGGTAATTCAATTGTCAATTGCCAGATATCAGATATAAATGAGAAATCAAATCGACAATGAAGAAAATCCAATTATGTTATCAATTTTGTCTCGAAAAGGGGTGAGATAGGAACTGTAAAATTTTTTGGATATGTATATTTAGTTTTGAACTGAAGATATCCAAAAATAATTTAGTTTCTTTCAATAGGGTTGAATCTTAAAGAGTAAAATATGAGAAACTTGACAACGTTGACTCTCGCTTCATTAATAATTATTGAAATTCTGAGCTAACCAAATTATTCAACTGATAGGTTTACAAGATGAACATAAATACGCTGGTTCATAACAGAAAAATAATAATCAGAAGGTACCTGTCATGCAAGAAATCAAACAAATACATTTATTCCATCACCATTCTTTTTTTAATACGCCAAACTTGAAGATGAACTAGACACTGTCCATTGAGAGGACATCTGAACAAAATAGGGCTGAACGGGGATCTTAGCTGCTGGCAATGCCAGCAGCATTCAGCAAGTACAGGGCATAAGACTATTGAAACGGGTGTCATGAAAAAGGTGGGATTAAAAAGCAATTACCCATGAGGCTGCAGTTTCTATCCAGACATTTGGGAGAAATTGACAAGTCAGAAAAATTTACAAATTTCACTGATTGACGGTTTATATTAAGTACGCAGTACCTTTTCAGGGTGAACTTGACAGTATAACCTTTCTCATCTGCTTTTACATTATTAGGTACTTATTTTTCAGTTTGTAGGAGGTTGAAAAGCCAAAAACGCACACGTAATTATTTGTAGATGATTTTTATTTAGTGCTATCGTTCATATTTTCCCATTTTCATTTTTTTTCTTCTTTCTTAGATAATATCCAAATTTATTATTTTCAGAGCTTTGCCGTAAATTTCCAGGTTTTCATTTGAGATTGATTCATCTTCATTTGGATGTTTGAGGTTCAGAACCGAAATACTGGGATGAGTCAGATGAAAAAAAAAATGTTTAAAAAAATTGAAAATTATCCAAATAATGAGTTAAACGATAAATAGAATAAAACGTCAATAATATAGAAAGAATGACCAAAAAATAAAACTCAGAGAGCAATGATGATCGGAAATGAAAAAATTATATGAAAAAAAAGGATTTCAAACCAAACTACTTCACATTACGTTTCGATAGTTAGTATTCATAATCGTCTTCAGATGATAACTGACCTATTTTTCGGTTCCGTAGTTGGAGCCCGTTTTCTGGCTTGATTAGATTATGCATTGCGGCTATTCACACTAGTTTCACTACATGCGTTGTTGTTCAACATGTACGCAAACTTCCTTTCCAAACTTTGATTGCAGCTTCGGAACACTTGATGTCATGTTTGGACCCACTATTATAACACAGAGAAAAGAAAAACGCATCTCCATGTCGTAATTGTCTTGTTCACATTTTTCTACTTTTTTCATATAATTTTTTATTGTAACTTTCTAGTGCCTAATGTAAACTTTTTTTCATTCTTTCTCAATTTTTTTCAAAAATTATTATTTTTAGTTGTAACTTTTGGATCTCTATGTGTAAATAGTTTTTTCATCAATTTTAGTAACCACCACCATAACAAATGTAGGTACCCCTGTATCACAAGACATGTATTTCTAAAAAAAATGTTCAAAATTGTCAAAATATATTGTTTTACATGAATTAATTTTTGTTTTCAGGGTACAAGTTGAAAAAATTCGTTAAATTAAAACCAAATATCTCCCCAACTCTAAAGAATATTCTATAGAGGTCTTCCTCCTATAATATACTAAAAATATCAATAAATAAACAGTCTTATATTTTATGAAAACATTCTTCTAAGACTAGAATCGTCTATGAATGTTTACAGCATTCTCAAACGAGTCTCAAATCATGAGACCCATAATCACACTAGTGGCTGTATTAAATATTGTAAAGAAGGCAGCATATGAACAAATATATCAGTAGACAATGGAAAAAAGTATCTTACCCGAAAATCAGCCAGGCTTCAGGCAAAACTATAGCACCACTAGCGACCTACTGAAAGTGACGGATGACATTTTTCGGTCTTCTGACAAAAATGTATCAATTGATCAAAATTTATTAAATCATTTTTCAGTAATAACAGAGAACGCAATGTGTTAAACAAAATTATTTAACATCTGATTATATTCAAATCTCACATGGTGCAACCGAAGGGTCCATTTCATCTCCGTTACTATTTATTATGTTGCAATGTTTGCTGATGACACCACGATAGCTATAACAGGCAATAATGCTGAGCAACTCATCAGCAAATCTGAACACATTATTGGAACAGTTCAGTATCTGGTGCCAAAGAAATAAGCTTATAATAAATTGACGGATGTAGCCGTTACTACGTCGTAGGAAATCATAATGAAGAAAGTTTCAATTCCCTTTACTTCATTAAATAAGCTTATCCTAAATACTTCTAAATCCATCTTCACTTCAGAAGAAATATTCCAAATGGTCGATGCTCTAACTATACTATTCAAACTTCTGAAGAAATAAATTTTTGATGGATCTACCTAGACGCCAATCTAAATTGGGATAAGCAGGTGGACTATATATGTGCTAAGCTAAACAGAGCATATTATGCCATAAAACAGCTGAAATCCAGTTTGGAAGAAACTGGCTCACTGAAATATTATACCATGGTCTATCCTCATATAAGTTCAACTATTATGGCTTGGGGTAGGGCATGGGATTTTTCTAGAGTCCATATAGCACAGAAACGCGGCATTAGGCTAATCTTCAATATGGATTTCCGAGATAGCTGCCGGCCCGTTTTTATTGACAAAAAAATATTGACAGCCCTCTTCATCCTCAAATGTATCATATTTGTTGAACAAAACCATAAATTTAATGATGAGACTGCTTCACAACATCTAAATATCCCACATCATCAAATGACAAACTATAAAAAATCCCCTCAGTATAATGGCATTACATGCTTTAATAAGCTGACAAATGTAGTTAAAAAACATCACAAGTGACAAAGAATTTCATGATTGTATTAAAAATATTCTTTTAGAAAGATGCTACCAAGATTTTTTATTGACATTCAATCAGATTTGATTTTTGTAAATGGTGTAAAATTTTCACTAAAGTCGTCCCTCATCTTGTGAAAAGAATTCTTTCTTCAGTTGGAAATAACAGTTTCGTACACAGCATCCTAGTAATTCCATAATTACTTCTACAGGTAAGTTCCCGTCTTCGGTTAGCTTCTTCTGTATAATTTGCTTATTGGAAACGGTACCAATATGTTCCCGGAAGTTTTCCAATATGTCTAAACGGAGCTACTCGCGAGATAGCTTTCCACTGATCTCCATCGTTAAGAATATCTAAGACCTAATAGGTTAGACCTAATGGATAAGGTCTTAGACACAATGAGGTCTACTGAAGCTTCGGCTTGTCAATATCCTGCCACACCAGCCTTTTTCTTTCGTTACCCAACTTCCGAATTTTCAAAATTAATTTGATTCTATTTTTAGACGATGTGTTGTGTAATTGATTGAAAGTATTATCTTCGGAAATCATCAGTGTCTGTATCGCTCCGTTGGGTGATTGTTATAAATATATGTCTGTATCTCTGGACAAAAATAATTAGAGTTTCAACTTCTAAAATTGTAAGGATTCCAAACTTGCCTTCATGCCGACTGTACTGTTTTTGCTTTAAATATGCAAGAACTCCCTTTGGTTGTTACAACTGTTTTGATTTTTGAGCATTTGTTGCAATCCCTTTTGATAAACTTTTTTTTCTCTTGAACATCTTTTTGTTTTCTGGAAAAATAGTTACTTGAACGCTTTCATTTTCCAAATTCTAACTTGAAAACTACTTGATGACGTCGTTAACCTGTCTGCAGTCCATACAAAATTTATCTTCTCTTCTCACTTATTCCTCAAAGATGTCCCTTAACTATGGAAGAGGTTTAGTGTTTTATTGAAGAAATCGAAGAGTTCTGGTTATAGTTGATAGAGGACCTCTTCCTCAATTTTGACAATTAGAATGACAGACAGTCAATGTATATCCTTAGTATCAGTTTTTTGAGCAACGGTGGACTTGTTTGGGCTTCAATAGCAGTCCCGTTTCGAATGACAGTTTTGCTGTAGTTGAAACATTTAGGTCGACCTCTTATTCTAAACCCAACCCCATTTAATAAATATTGTCTAAGTAGTTATTCTAAAAATTCGATCAGCTTTGTTATTGAGTTTTACTTGACAAAACTTCCTTTGATGATGGAAAGACTTCTTGGCATCTTCAAACTTAAGAACATTCACATTGTCAGTCACAGGACTTGGTGAAGAAATAAAATAGAAAAAGATAACACACAACAAACTAATACAGAGTACAAATTGACAAAAGTATTCAAATAAGTTAAAGAAAATTGTATTGTATGCTCAAGGTAGCAATTATTAAACAGTCTCTTCTGAAAGAAGGCAATAGTAATTTGTTCTTGGATGCCCCACCTTTAATACCACAAATTACTTCAGAGTCTCGGATGTTCTTTGAGCTCTGGTTTTCTATTGGGTCTAGCAAAACATTATCTTCATAATTGAGGAAATACTTTCCTAATTCTTCCGCATATTGACAAGTGCTTCATGCATATCTCAGTTGGAATGATTAATTATATTATTGGAATACTACTGACTTTCAGTTGAATGTCTAATAAAATTTAGATTTTGAATATCAATATCCCTCTATGCTCTGTTTTTAGTATGAAAGTATGAAAAAACCTTGTCACAAAAATACTGAATATATATTATCACCACCATATATATCTATTAACGCTTTTTTCAGAAACTTCTGATAATTCCTCTTCCATATTCTCTGTTTTGCTATCACTGTCGTTATTTAAATCAATAATGAATTTATTTCCACCATTAATATGGAAGTGTCCAATCTACATATAGTCTTTTTCAACTGAAATTACTTTTTTATTCCTTTTCTGCTAGTCTTCTTCGGTAATATTAAATACTTCTTTTTCAACTAGCTCTATTACCTTAATATCAACTTTCAGAAAATTATTTTTACGTCCGATGCTTTGTTTCAATTTTCTCCAAATCAACTCGATGGGATTTAAAACACATAAATAGGGGGGAAGTCCCAGTATTGTGTATACACAATACTGGGCATACACATTTTTCAAATGTTTTTGTCTGTAAAATAGTTGTTTTTTTATATAGTTATCTTCAAAATACAAATTGTTATCCATTAAAAAACTTTGTATTTCATCTTTCCTCAATTTTTATTCGGTACTTTGATGAGCTGTCGCGAATGATATGAAGCGTTGTCAAGAACTATTGCACTATTCGCATTCAAATTTGAGATCAATGTGTTTTCAAACCATTCCTCAAAAATATTAGCTTCCATGTACTTATGGTAGTCAACATTGCAGTCCTGAAGTTTTTTTCCACATAATTTCAAAGAATTCGAAACCCATCCTTCACTTGCTCCGCAATGCACAATGATTAGTCGCGATCATTTGTTTGTAGGCATGTTAGGCGTACACATTCTTGAACCATCAGTCCACACTTTCGTAACTGTGTCTTGAGTGTCATACTAAGTTTCGTCCAATTTGCCGTTGTTCTTGTCTATATTTAGTTATTTGTTTTAAGTATTTATTAAGCAATTCCACTATTCTTCTGCTTTCCATAACTGCTTGACGTTTGTTTATTATTTTGAATGTAAACCCTAGTTTTTTCATCCAATTCTGAAGAGTTTTGTCACAGCAGCTCACGTTATGACCAGAAGAATTCAATTTCTTCCTTATGATTTCAGTTGTAGGAATTTCATTGCTTTTGTAACAGTCGTATACTGGTTTTTTCATTGATTTTATCAGATGAACATCTTAAAGGTTTTGGTAATCTCGTATCACATCGCGTCTTGCGTTCATTAGGTTTGTTTTTGACTATTTTACGTACAGTTGAGAAAGTAATTTCGGTCAAATCTGATGTTGCTTGTAATAGTTTCTTGCTCTCGAAATCAAACTTGATATGTGAATTCTTATACATTGAAACATACTATCAGTGTATTCAAATGCATTCGAATTTTTTACACTATTGGAATCGCTACACTGGAAAAAGTCTGCGTTGTTATCACACTCGTTATTACTATTAGTACTTGTCCAAGGACGCCACATTTCAAACAGATAACAAAAATTTTAAGTAATTAATACTGCAACAATATCGAATTTCAACACTCAAATCGCGATCATTTCCGAACTGAACATTGACGACACAACGGCGATACTCATCCCCAAATTCTATTCGTCACCGTAACATGACTTCAAATTCAATTTTCTTCTTCTTCAGCCAATCGTAAAACTCGGTTAGTAAAAATTATCCAATACAAATTGCCGATTCTTCAGTACACGTGGGCTAGTTCGTAGCGGCATTATTTCTCTGTATTGGTTTTTTTTTCCTTTGATATGCCGATAGATTTAAGTATTCACTTCGACTATATACAGGTAATATCATGTATATTTGTGAATGCAGGTTCTGAAAACGGAAAATGATTGTTTTCCGAAACCACTTAAGAACTAAGTATAAATATTTAATTTTTTCAATTTGCAGGAGAAATTTATGAATACGACCAGTAGTTTATATTCTACAGTAACTTTCAGGGGTGAATTTTTCAATTAGTCCTTTCAGTACACTTCAGCAGATTCTCTATTGATTTAGCTTTTATTTTTTCAGATTGTGGAAGGTTATAAACATCAAAAAACAGCATAAATTATCGAGTCCTCCACAAAAAATGTTATTTAAAGAATATGTATTAATTAGTTTTTACCGACCTTTTTTTGGATAATTGTTACCTTCCACAATCTGAAAAATATAAAAATTATAATTGGAGAACTTTATACAAG
>WOGN01001129.1:0-20425 GCA_015342105.1 Leptinotarsa texana | reverse complement strand
CTGGTCTGGTCTGGTCTGGTCTGGTCTGGTCTGGTCTGGTCTGGTCTGGTCTGGTCTGGTCTGGGCTGGTCTGGTCTGGTCTGGTCTGATCTGGTCTGATCTGGTCTGATCTGGTCTGATTTGGTTACAAACATTTCAAAATATATCAAATGAATTTGTGAAAAAAAATTGATTATTGTTAGGAAGTTGATGGTGAACATATTGAACTTTCAGGCCCACTTGTACAGGTTGCCTTCAATTCCAACCTGGTTTAAATATTGTATTTTGCTCTACAATCGTATGATGAATCGAGTTCAACTAAACGAGGTTCCTACAAAATTTCTCATTTGGGCAAAATAAAAATGTGCACATGAAAAATAATTTTGATAGTAGTATAGGTAAGAAATCAGGCGTTATTTACTGATGAATCATGAACCCTCATCGTGCAATGAGAATGATTCATAAAGAATAATAACTGTAGCAAAATACAAAACTTTTACATTGAAAAATGGAAAAAATTCAATTCTGAGACATGACAACGAATCAGACCAATTAAGTGATATGACGTATCTTCAATTGGGATTTCTAGCTATTTTGTCGTCTTGGACTCCTTCTGTTGAGAGTGCAATGCCAAAATGTGCAATCATTCTGGTAACGTTTTGTATTGAGCCAACAACCTAAAAATCTCTTGCAGGTGGGATAAATTTTCCAAAGTAATGATAAGAGAGAAATATTCCATATGGAAACAGATGTTGTTTTTTCATCAACTTCAAATGCAAGCGAAAAATTTAGTTACACGAGGTCTGTTCAAAAAAGATGCCTTTTCATTTTTCATAAAGATTATTTTTCTATTTATCAATTTCTATTTTGTTACCTTCAAAGTAGTTCCCATCAATATTACAGTGGTATCATTTCGTGTAATGTAAATTTTCGAAAAAATACTGTAACATTTTTTTCTGTCAAAAAATTCTTTTTACTATGAAAACATTTCCGAAGCACTTTTTTTATATGCGTTTTACGTGCAGTGGTGTAGAAAAGTTATTTTTCCAAATGAGATATCAATAGTAATAGATAGAAAACTATTTTTTAATGTAGCACACTTGAGGTTCTGTTAGAGTCATCTTTGAAACACAAGGCTCTTAGTTTTTTCATGTAGACTGTGAAAAGTACACTTTGATTAAGTAGTCTTTGGACGATGCGGCGAAAAAACACATTTACATATTTACTGGTAGCTATAAAATTTTGATTCAAGCAGTAAAAACGCTCTTCAGTTATATAGTGGTTCTTGTTCAATTTTCAAATGCATTCGCAATGAAGTATGAAAATTATGGAAAATGGCAATTGATTGTCTATTTTATACAAACAAGGAGAAATGTAGAAGCAGCATGCAATTTGTATCATCAGAGATATCCAGAGAGAAGACAACCTTTCAGAGACATTTTCGCAAGATTGCAACACAACCTTAATGATGGTGGTCAATTAAAAAATTATGTGAATGAAATAGGGATGAAGAGTTAGAAGAAATTGTCGTTGTAGGAGCTATTGAAAATAATCCCAAATCGGCAACGCAAAATTTGAAGATATCAACAGAAAATAATGTTTGGAGGATTTTGAAAAACACAAATTCAAGCCCTACAGGACCAGAAGAGTTATTCTACTTAGACCAAGAGATTTTGAACGCCGCATTGCTGTATGCCAGTGGTTCCTGGAAAGTTGTAACTAAGTACGTGATTTTTCGTTAGGTTGTATTACGACAGACGTTTTTTTTCCACCGTTACAATTCTTATACTTGGGCACAAGAAAATCCTCATTCTACTGTGGAGCAGAGAAGTCAAGGAACATTTGGATTCAGTGTTTGGGCAGGTGTTTCCAGGGGTAGAATTATCGGCCCGTTCATTTATATTGGCACTCTCACATCTCAGAAGTATTAAGAAATTTCAAGGCAAAATATTTGATTCATTGTTGCTGAATTGCCACAAATGGAGCTTAGAAAAATGTATCATCAACAAAACGAGGCTTCGCCACACAACACTGAAATTGACATCAATTTTTTGGCTACAAATTTTAGTAATAATTTGATAGCCAACCTAGGACCATTGGCTGGCCAGATCACTAGACCTACCGTCTATTGACTTTCACCTCTGAGAAAGGTTGAAAGATTTCATTTTTGAATCGTCAATCAATTCTAAATATGAATTGGAAGCAGCAGTGACGCAAAATTTTGCTTCTCTTACTCCTATTGAACTAATTAATTCAGCAAAAAACATTCAGGAAAGGTGTCGCCTGTGTGTGGGAGAAGCTGGTAGATGTTTCGAACGCCTGCTCTAAAAAAATATATTTCATTGTTTGTTCTTTATCATTATTATTATTATTGTTGAAGTTTCATTTATTTGAAGTAGATTTAGTATAAATTGTTATTAGTTTTAGTGAAACTATGCGTTTTAATTACTGGTGTGAAAAGCTTTCTCAACATTTGATAGCTACAACTGAACAATTTATTTCTGTTTTATCGCCGCTTTGTACAAAGCATACTTTCAAAGTCTACATTAAGAAACCTAAAATCTATGTATTTCAAAGATGTTTCAAGCTCTGTTGAAATATTCAGGGTGTTTCGTTAAAAAAATAGTTTTCCATCGATATCTATTGATATTTCATTTGAAAAAATAAGTTTTTCACACATTTGAATTTTAGTGCATTGAGAATGTTTTCATAGACACAAGAAATTTTTGCAATTTTGCAATAGTAGAGTGGGGAAACTTTTATTTCCGTGTATCGAGTTATACAGAGTGTTCCAACGAAAACTTGATCCTCCCTGTAAGTCAGAAATGGACGTGTAATCAAAAATTTCAAAGAACATGTCATTTTTAATTTTTACGGGGACTAATTCTGACATGAAAATCATATCCGAAATTTCACCCTCCTGCGGTCAGCAACTTTTGCCCTATTTTTTTCAACGGCATGGGGGTCGAGTGATACATCATTTGAAAGGTCTTTTGTAACTCTATTTTTTCTGTAATTTTTTTCGAAATTGGTTCATTCGTTATTGAGAAATTAAATGTCGAACGTTTTATTTAAGAAAAACCAGAAAATTCGCTGTCGCTCATTTTATTTAGGAAATCAACAGAAGTGATATCAACGGCAACACATTTTATTGAGGAGAAGGGAAATGAAACTTTCCATGTCTTTTTACCCCTTCAATTTGTAACTAACGTTATTGCAGTTTCGTTCTATACGGACATTTTCAAACTTATGATTTTATTGTATAATGATGTATGAAATAAAATTCCAGTAGGATGGTGCCACCCCACATTTTGATGTTCAGATGAGACAGTTTTTAGATGAACTTTTTCCAATGTATTGGATCGGCCGAAGGCATCCAGTAGAGTGGCCAGCTAGACCACCTGATCTCACACCGATGGACTTATTTCTATGGGGACACCTGTAGTCAAAATTGTACTTTACTAAGCCTACAAATCTAGAAAACCTACAACAGAGAATTGTTCGGGAATGCCGATTGCTGACTCCGGACATCTTGAATAATGAACGGAACGCTTTCGAGAGTGACTGTATTATTGTACATCCGTTAATTTTGTCTCCACTGATATTTATTTGTTGTTGATGTCCTCATTAAAATTAACGACAGCAAATTTTCTGTTTTTTCTTAAATAAAACGTTCAACATTCAATTTATCAATAACTAATGAACCATTTTGGAAAAAAAATACAGAGGTAATAGAGGGACAGAATCATGTATCACCCGACCCCCCTTGCCGTTTAAAAATAGGGGGGTTGAAGTTTCGGGTATGATTTTCATATCAGAATTAGTCTCCTAGAAATAAAAATTGACGTGTTCTTTGAAATTATCGATTACACGTTAGTTTACGACTTACAGGGGGGAGTCAAGTTTTCGTTGGAACGCCCTATATTTTAAATTGACGCAAACAATTCAAGTTCGATCCCAAAATGTCAAATTATATTTTCCATGTTTGACTATTATGAAGCAACAATCACGATTGGATCGAAACCTTAGTAGCCATCGCGGTTTTAGTTGTGGTTGTTGTACACACTACTGGTTTCGAGAACGACCAACTGTGATATGAATTGAGAGCTATTCCCACAATTTACCTCAACTGTAAATATTACGTTGTCGTTTGAAAAATGCTAAGGTATGGTTACGAGGACGTGGATCGGATAATAACTTTATGCGGACGGAATTTGTGTCATTATTTTCACATTTGACAATAATTGGATAAGCAAATTCCAGCAATTATATATTATTATCAACTATAATTGATTCAATTAAGTTTCAGTCTGTAATGACGTCGAAAAAAGTGACAAAAGTTACAGAACAACCGAGTGAAGTAATCACCTTCGAAGCAAACAGCAAAGAGAAATGATTCATTGACATATATCACCATAATATTCGCATCGAAGAAATGCAATGCAATTCTTCTTTTTCGTCAAATTAATTTCAATAGTTTCTTATGAAACACTGAATATACTACACTGAATACGTACACTTGCCCATAGAGTTGAAGTACATAGTTGTTTCATATGTACTAATCCTTCCGGTTTCTGTCTGATTAGACACATGTAAAGAATGCATTAATTTTTTTTCGGAAGTTCAATTTTCGAATCAATTACATTATTTAGATTTGGAAAAGCTGAATACACTCAATTGAATTAAGGAATCGAAGAGGTTTTTTGTATTAAAGTGTATAATTTTTAAAATTCTTGCAAAGCGCTTTCTACTTTCGTCACCGACCTGTTACCTGACAAGTGAGCACTGATGATGACGGAAGTCGAAAGCGCTTTGCAAGAATTTTAAAAATTATACACTTTAATACAAAAAACCTCTTCGATTCATTAATTACAATATTATTTCCAATTCTGTTTCCAAGAAACCCCAATCATTTCAAAAATCTTGAATTCATTGTGAATAAATTTGCTTTGTGAATCATGTAGAAATCAAGTGGAAACCTCACAGTATCGTAAATGACCTTGAAATTGTTTTAGATCGATTTTTTTTCAGTACCTATTTGAAGCAAGTAAATACATATTTTAACGCATTTTCCTTTTTGTAAGCAACCTCTACCGAAATTTCTGTATATCATCGCCCCATTCCATGGAGCAGAATACTGAGTTCCCCCTTTACTTCAGGCAAGTGATTACTGATTAGTAAATCGATGATTGTTGGTAGTTGTTGGATTGATGTTGGAGTTTGTAGAGCCGCCTTGTGTTTTTGTGACCACGGGATCGACTGTTAAGGTCACTATGTACAACAACTTGCTGTTATTTGTTTCTTTAGCTTCTATTGCTTTTTAGAAAATGTGAATTAATCTGGAGATGTGTATTTATTTTCAAAACATAGTAATTTCCCCATCTAAATTTTCTATGGAATTACAAACAATTTCCCTTCACTTACTATGATAATTGATACTGTTTTCTTTTAGTATAAATTTCCTCTTGGTAAAAGTTATTTTTTCACCATCTCACCATGAAGAGGAAGTTGACCTTTATTCAAATTCACGGATTGTTGATCCTTATTCATTCGAATTCTTCATGAAAATTTTGATTCCGAAAACTTTGGACCTTCCAAAGTTTTCAAAAAGTTCACATAGTGAAGGTGGGAGGTTATTCAAGAAACCTAAAGCCATATCAAACTCTGGTAGATAAAATAGCCAAGAACAACCTGAAAGATAACTTTTGTTCAAGGTGGTTCTGGTATAATTTGCGATCATTCTCGATTACAAAACTTAACAGGCAATGATTTCAAGAAGAGACAAAATATATTAATTAAATCATATTTCCATAATATTGTCAACAGATGAAGTCAAATATTGTCAAAGTGTGATTTTTCCAAAATAACATGATAATTGAAGTTCTATTTTGTAACGCAGTTGAAAAATGATTGAATCTGAGTTCTAGATATCGTTCGTTGAAAGATATGATCTCGTTGATGCTCAACTCCCACAGTTTTCGACTTTTGAAGGTTCTCGTTCGGGGGGTGCAACAACTAGTTAACAGAAAAAGAGAGAGGTGAAAAGGAATCGAATTATTACTGATGACTAGTTGTTTTTAATTGAACAAACTTTACGAATGTATGCTTGGCGATCA
Source organism: Leptinotarsa texana (assembly GCA_015342105.1). NCBI lineage: Eukaryota > Metazoa > Arthropoda > Insecta > Coleoptera > Chrysomelidae > Leptinotarsa > Leptinotarsa texana. The sequence continues at coordinate 14,330 of WOGN01001129.1, read as the reverse complement.
ATGTCTATCCTATGCGATCATGGAAAATTGAATTATAAACTTCGGTAGAAGTTACATTTGAACTGATCTGGAATTTCAGTTTCTCTGTCCACCTCAGTCTCTGGCCTTGCAAACTATTCGTGATCAGGGTCGAATTCACCCCTCTCTTCTTCAGAAAATCTGACACCTTTTGACTTCTACATTTTTTCCCCACTAAGACAAAATCCAAAGGCTGATTCTATCAACGGAGAGAATTTGTGGTTTCGCAGTATAAATTTTTTCAAAGGCTTAAAGGCGTTATAGTTCCACTGTGATAAATATATTTACTTGATGAACTAGTATGTCGAAACATAAAATACTATATGGTTTTCTTACAGAGACTTTCGGATCATTTCACTGTCGATATAATTGTTTTAGCGAGAGAATCATCCTCAATGTGGTGAATAAATTTGAGTCCACTGGTTCAGTAAACGATCGATCAACACCCACACGTCAAAGAAGCGCAAGATCTGCCAAAAACATCATCGCTCTCTGTTAGAGTGTGCAGGAGAATCCAAGGCAGTCGATTTCACATTTCTTTGAGACCATCGTTGGCCAGACCTTCACTGTTAACGGCGAGCCCTATAGGTGAATGACTACCAACTTCTATTATGCTGAATTGGATGATCTGGACACGACATGTGGCCTCATCAGGACGTCGCTACGTGCCATAGAGCTCATGCTTCATTAGAAATCCTGCACGGTGATTTGGAGGCATGTTCATCTCACGTGTAGGTGATGAGAACTGGCCACCGAGATCGTGCGATTTGACCCTGTTATACTTTTTCTGGTGGGGTTTCGCAGGTGTATGCGAATAAGTCACAAATCATAGTGGTCCTCAAAGCCATCATATATCATGACAAATAATTCCAATTCTGCCTGATTTATATACCAGAGTCATGGAAAATTGGACGATAACGATGTTATATTCCACACATAATGGCATCAATAGCCCTTCCAAGCGAAAAAAAATTTGATGATATCTCACACACATTTTGTTTCATTTATATTCAAAAATAGAAAGCGTTCAATGAAAACCTTTATATAACTTCTGCATTATGTTTGCTTCTCTAGATGGTTGAGAATATTTCAATCGATCCTCGTATTTTCATACGGATGATATTATAGCTAGTTATTCAAAGTGCCCATTCACTCATTTTCTTGGTAACGATATATATTTTTGTTCTGCTCATTCAAATAAGACTGCCGTAAATACGAGAATGCGAAGAGTAGTTACCATATTTGCCAGAGCTCGAATATCCTAATATCCTCCTCAAATAAATGTTTCTTATGTAGTAAACATCCACGAATACTGTTATTACTAGATTCGGTGAACACTAAAATCGTAACTTTGTTGGAACTTTGCTGTATTAACTATAGAGCAAAACAAGTTGTGATCGTTTACATATACGAGTACAAGTTGTTGAATTCCGCTAAGTTGAATTTTTATGTGATCTCAGTTGACTGAGTAGAGTTGAACTATAATATTTATTGCACGTTACCGGATAGGATACTGATAGTAGGTCCTATTGAAGAGAGTTTTTGAGTTCGAGTTCCATACTTGTAACCTTCAATGATGTTTATGAAACCGTCATTTTCATATTATCCGATATGGTAGTTCTACTTGATGGTACATATATGTACCATCAATAATAAAGGTATGTTTCATCAGTTCGAACTTCCATTGTCTAATATAATATAAATTGATTTGAAATCCCTGAAAAACATTAAAATAGATCAACCGAAAATTACAATTTTATTGAACGAAAAACTGAAATTATAAAGAAATAACATACAAGCAACAACCAAAAAAAAATTTGAAATATTAATAAAAACTGAAAATCAAAAAAATTGATCAATATTATTGACAAAAAATGAAAAATAAAAATTAAAGGATTCCAAATCAAGTTAAGTCACTACGTTTCGATTGTTAGTATCCATAATCGTCTTCGGGTAATAACTGGACTTATTCCTCTGAAATCTGACTATTTATAGTTCATTGGAGTGCCTTCACCATCCCCTCTTCCCTCTCTCCGCTTCATTGGCTTTAACGGGAGATGGCCGTTTGGCGGGTGTTGGCCGTTTTTCGCTTTAATAAAGTTTTCCATATGTTACGTATCTCTACGCTAACTTGACTAAATGCTTTGTTGAACAACATACACACGGCTTCTTTGAATTTTCTCCTCAACTAGTGTTTCTCTTTGTGGATGATTTCCAACAACGCATTTAGTCAAGCTAGCGTAGAGATACCTAACATATGGAATCCTCTAATCAAGCGAAAAATAGCCAACTTCTGCCAAACGGTCATCTCCCACTAAAACCAATGAAGCGGAGAGGGGGATAGGTGAAAGCACTCAAATGATCTATGAATAGTCAGATCTCGGAGAAATAAGTTGTGGATACTAACAATCGAAACGTCGTGACATGACTTCGTTTGGAATCTTTTAATTTTAATTTTTCATTTTTTGTTAATAATACTTTTTAATTTTCAGTTTTTATTATTATTTCAATTTTTTATTTTTTTGTTGTTGCTTGTATGTTATTTCTATATAATTTCTGTTTTTTGTTTAATAAAATTATTATTTTCGGTCAATCTTTTTAATTTTTTTTCCACAGATTTCAAATCAATTTATATTATATTAAACAATGGAAGTCCGAATTGATGAAATACACCACAAAACATTGTCAACCACCTTCAAAGAATAATATAGGTACAATTGCCATCTTTATTCCTCCAGGATTCTAAAGCAAATAATATGAATGAAAGCATAATGATTTTTAAGTGAACAAAACTTACTAAAAATTAACATATTTGTAAAAAGACTCTCAGAGCTTCAACCTGTGGTCGTGAAATTCAGGACAATCTAAAATTCAGCAATATTTGAGACGGAAAAAATACTACCTACGTCCTGATGCTCAAAATTTCTTTGGCATGCAATTTTCTCATCATTTATCTTCACTACAGAAACTTCCACCTCAACGAACACTGATATATTTTTGAAACAAAGCTACAAACATGTTTGTACTTTATAGGGGCCCTAAAGTTGTCAATTAGTATTTTTCTTAGTACTTCATTGTATCCTCAGTTGATTGACTAATTATTGTTCATTTGTTTACCTTTTCATATGTTATTTTCGTATCGTACATTCCTTATAAGGAATGATTGTATTTTCTCTTTGTCTGGCTGACCTCATTATATTTACAACCATACACCTTTTTTAATGATTTTGTAATATTGAAATAGAAGATGCTCGAACCAAGCAAGCAAACCAACCAATATGTGGTACTTGATAAAAATCCATAATTTTTACAATAAACACAGATTATCAGATTTCCAAAAAACATTTTTACAAAAACGTAACAGGTGTTTCTCTATAAAATATTTTCTTCGGATTTTTCTATACTGTAGTCTATAGTAGTTCTATACTGTATATTCTCGCCAATTTGTGTGAAAAAAACTTCACTTTTAATTTCCTTAAGACAACAATTTGTTTAGGATTTATCATACGACAGAGGTTCCAGTTTCACCTTCCATTCTGAAATGTGGTCACTTTGTATACATATCTTCATTCACGTTACTGTTTTCTTAGTGACATTTTTGTCACAACCAATTCCCTTAAGGCCAATCCCAGGTGTGAAACACTCATCAAGTATGCTAGCAAACATGCGTATTTATGTGTTACACACTTGGTATTTATGAGAGGTTGCAACAATTAATCGGTATCTACAAAGTAAATATCAATTGTTTGGTTAGTTTAACAAATAACATTATCACCAGAGTGTGCCGTTAAGTATATTTGAGAATGTAACACGTTCTATTGTTCACAAATTCCGTTCATGGGACACATATTCATTAATGAATCATCGCAAAGTACTTCTTTCCTTATAGGAAACATTTATATTCAACGACTGAGGTATATGAGATCATTCCATATTTTTTATAAACTGGCTTGCATCTCACCAAACATTGTGGCAGTGAAGACATTTTTTTCAGCTCCTTACATATTTTTACATATGCTCCTTTTTATTCAAGTTATTATAAATCAAACTTTCAAAATGGTGAGTCGTTCAAATTATGGAAAATGTCCACGTAGTTAATTATTACATTGAAAAATTATATTTGGCAGTTTGAACGTATTGACTGACAGTATCGACATAGGAGCAAATTTTCGAGTGTAAAGAAATGTGAAACTATTACCTATACAATCTTTAAACACAACCCAAATCCATTCCGAAAATTGAATGATAAGGCAAAAAGCTGAGTCGACTTACTCCTTAGATTTCAAGTGTGAAAAAGAATAAATATTGCTCGATCAAAGAAGTAGATCTTGTTACAGTATAGAACCGATCACTCGTGGTGAAGGTTTTTTTCTCAATAGATCCTATTGTCGAATCTCTAACTTTTTTTCGTCCTTCACAAAGAAATGCAGTTCATCAAATAATGTAATAACCTAAAACTCATATGGAACTTGTAGAAATAGGCCATTAATATGCAAGTTGAGGAAATTGGTCCAAGGATTGTACCTTGCATTTTTTGAAAGAAAGCAACTTCATTCACATATTTATACACTCTTTCCTTTCTCTCCAATGGAATTCAATATAATTTCTTCTTTTCATTTCCATTATATTAAGTGGCAGTGAATTCTTACTAGGAACGTTCAATGTATTTGTTTGTTAGATCTTGTTGATACTCATTCTCTAGAAGAAGCGAATTTTCCGATTATTTCAAAGTTGGTAAAGTTTTCTCTATCTTAGGACAGTGATATACTCCGCGATTTCCGAGCGGTTTTTCCAGCGCAGTTTTCGAGCGGGAATTGCTGGGTGAAAATCACTTCAGTGAGTATCTGACAGTGTGCACGATTTCCGAGCGATTTCTTGGTGGTCGAGGGTTCCAACTGAAAGAGAAATATCCCCTTGTCTTCTTCTAGTGTCTGTAGCGCCTTCGAAGCAACCAACATGAAGTCTGCTACTGCCGCGATACTTCACCATCAAATGGTGTTATCCCTTTGTGCTTTGGAAGCAGAAGGCTCTCTTTCTGGAAGACAACTACCAAAAAAGTACGACGTGCACTAATAGAGGAACCAGGAAAAAATGTTGTTTGTCATACGAGTGCCCCTAACACACTCCATACGTCATCTCTTTGCAGTTTGTTGGCAAACCTAGGGTCGCTTTTGTCCCACAAACAAGGGTAATTTTCTACGCTATGAATTGAAGTTTCCACTTCCATGCTCGAATCGCAACTGAAAAACCGCTCCGAAATAGCCATCACTGTCGGGTTCCATTCGTTTATCTGAGTTCTCCCTCGAATTGGTCGCCCTTGCCCTCTGAATGTCGCTCGGAATCCGACGAGAGGTTGGCTGTGAGAAATCGCCGCTGTTGAAAGTCGCAAACTCTGTCATGTTCCATTCAAATGCAGGGGTTGGCATAAAAATAAAAAACCGCTCGGAAACTGCGCTGGAAAAAGCCGCTCGGAAATCGCGAAGTATGCCACCAGCCTTAGAACCAACACCTTCTTGAATTAAAAAAAAGTGAACTTAGCAGTTTGAGAACGACTAAAAAATCACTTCAGTGTAAACGACTTATTAAAGGGTACAGATATCACTCTTGTGAACTATCAGAGAAGTCAGACTATTGAAGTATCCTTGAAACTGTATTGTAATGGTTTAAAAAGTATTAGAGTATTCGCTTCCAATAGATAAAAGTGAATGGCTTTATAGTCAATAAAATATATGAAATAAAAATATCCCAAGGAAATATTTTGAAAAATACTTAACCTTATAATGCACTGTTTGGAACCTTTGGTGTAGTAATGAATACTACTGGAGTTTTTCCTCAACACCAAATCGTTTTTTTTAACACCCCGTGTGTTGGCGATCGAAAAACGTGTCGAGGTATTAAAAATAACGATTTGTTGTTGGGAAAAACTCCAGTAATATTTAAATACTTCCTATACACTTTTCTCATTTGAATTTTATGAATATTCACTTGTCGGTCTCAATCATGTATACGTCTTGAGACATACAGGCAATGAATCAAGTTGTTTTTCCATATAGATATGTTATCTTTTCTTATCTAGATCGTTTGTTTCTTGCAGATAGAAAGTGACGAAGTTCCACCTTACGGATACAGTACACCGGTGAGTGAAAATACCATCAACCTGTTTTGCATAAAAATGAAAGTAGATCTTTATAACACAAGAACGAACAATAACACATATACCCTATAGAGAACTAATAACTAACATTTATAAAAAATTGATTAGCAAACACCAACGATAAACACGATTGTTTGATTCGTGACTATTTAACCCCGCTGACATTTGTTATTTCACTCCTCTTGGAACAATTCGAAAGTAATGTTATTTTCAAAATAAACGTAATGTAGTCATCCAGTGTTATAGTGCCAATAAACTGAGTCATAACACTGTAACTCATGGTGTGAAGCAAAGGTGATTGTGAAATGAAGGACGAATGTTGGCCTCAGCATTTCGAAGATACACAATCATCAATATTGGGTGATATTCGTGGATTACGAAATGAACATTTCGAAGAAAAGTGGTGCAGTATTTTGTGAATGTTGTGTCCTTCCCATTGTTGTTCTGAGGATCCTGGGCAATACCAAATTTCGAACGGCAAAAGATTGATGACAATTGATTAACATTGCAATCAGTTGAAGAATATTCATGGTTTCGAACAGAGAAAAACATATTTTCCAATTTGAATGATCTGTTATTTCTCATTATTTACTGAGGATCTTCCAACCACATCCTTTCATATATGTAATATTCATGTCCCCACAAAAAGTTTGTTCTTCATGTCTGTTAGTCCAAAAGAACTTTGTGAATAAGTAAATAATATGGAAATAACAGAGGATCTGGATACAATGAAAAACCAGTCTCCTCATTCTATTCTTAAAATTATTTAAATTGGATGTGTATGAAAGAATAGTAAAGAATTTTAGAAATGTACAACATTTCAGTGAATGTAAAGACGGCTTCGTAGCAAAGAGTAATTTCACTACTTGAACTTGCCAACACTATACATAACTTCATTCATTTCTAGGACTTTCGAGAGCCTTCGATTGCAATGCTGCACTATATGGAAAACAGAGTTTGACCAAGTTGGTGTTCGAAGAGTGACTCTAAATCAGTTCAAATTCTTCCTCATTGGAAAAAATAAGGTTAATAAAATGAAGGATAACAGTACAATAAATTCTGTAAAATATAAAGTTTTAGAAACATTGTTTGGAATCCCCAGGATAGTGTTCTGGGCCCTGTCATATTCATTATCTTTATAAATGACTTGCCAATGTTCGCTGAGCAAAAGAAGTTATCATTAATTTTGCAGATGTCTGTCTCGACCAATATCTTTCCTGCGTCTACAGAAATCGCTAGCGGAATTGATTTACTAATGTACGACTTGTTCTCAATCCAGATGAAACTAGAACAATCTTTTTCAAAACATGTTCTTGAAACACACATAATCAGTTTACGGAATACACAAAATATTTAGGAATATTTACTGATAAAAAACTATATTTGACAAAGTGAATTTTTTCAGAGGCCATCATTATCAGTAACAAGCTGATGCGACATTATGACAGGAAAAAATGTAGGCTGTTCTTGGGAAACCGTGACAGGTGACTGTTATGAAATAAAGACGTTTATTTTTATTTCTCGTTGTCCACTCTACCATAACGAATTTCGATAAACTAATGCAGCTTTCAAACATTTGAGTTCATTATCACAATAACTGTAAAAATCAAAACAATGAGTTATAAAAATGACGCCTACATACCATTTACAGCAGAGTTAAACCAGAGGAACTTACGTGTTTAACAATTAGAATGGTACCCACTCTAATCACAGCCGAGAGCTTACTCGCACAATGTGAGTTTATTTTGGAGAACATCATTTTGTTAGAGAGAAAATATTATTTGGTGAGTTTGGAGTTTGTATATTTGTTGAAGTAGTTTTTATCGCTGTCATTATTTCCAAACATTCAAACTTTTGCACCCTGTTCAATTTGTTAATAGCGTTCTTTTGTTTCACCATTGGCCACTAGATCATAGATGTTGTTTTCTAGTGTTCAACCACCATGGTGTACAGCCAATAAATCATGTCTGGTCAGTCTCTATGTCTTTCCATAGGTGCCTTTGGCCAGCATCAGTACTACCTTCACTTTTGTTTTCACTTCTTCTAGATATTGGTTCCATGACATCCTTGAAGTGTTAGAGGTCCTTGGTTCTCTTGGTCAATGCTACTTCGATTCCACTGGACTCATGTTCAGCTATTCTTTTCCGGTCCATTTTGTTGTAATATTCAGTGCACCCCCTTATTACATTATTGTATTTGTCCTGGACTAGAATGACTGAGTCATCTGCATATTTCAGTAATAAATATCCACTATAGTCTAGAGAACGTAGTACCATTACAAGCTTTCCTAGCAGTAGGAATAAAACTCCTTCGTGAAGACAGCCTATTGTAACTCGTGCCACTAATCTTCCTTTCCTAATGATTGTGAATACCAATCTTCTTTCAAGCATGCAACCTACTCACCTTCAGCTTGTGTCGTCGATTTATGTTCTATTCGATTACTGGGTGATTGAATTTCAATTATCAAACGCAACCTCAATAATATGATAGAACTAACCGAAACTTGTTAAGAATCCATTGTGACGTATTCAAAAAACAGTTCAAAGTGAGATTTTCACAGGACAGTTTACATAACCGCATAATCCAAAATAGTATCTGCAAGTAGTTCTTTGTTCGAGACCCGGCCCAGGATCATTTCTAGTAACATACCTGTCATGTTCGCCTATACACCATCCTGATTGGATATGATGAACTCCTTAGTTACCGATTCAAATTCATTCGATAAGCAAAGGTTGGGAGGTTGGGTAAGATGAATTCATGAAATTTGTTGAAAAAGAGCTCATGTGTCGATTTATTCTTGAAATAATATGTGTGCCTACCATATTCAGTATCCAAAACTGATCGGCGGTTGCCTTAAAAGTAATCTAAAGTAGTAGTTTGATACACTTTCGGAAAGTGTTTTCCAATTTCCTTTGAAACATATATATTCAGTTTTCGAAATGAAATTTGGAAGTAATACATGAAAATATTTATTTTCGTTGTAACGTAAATGCATCAATGAGAAATTTTAAGTGAAAATTTTCATATAGCAGGGACTCATCATCACCACGCCAAAATCCGAATTGCTCCTCTGGTATGAGTTTCAAACTGTTCATAAGGCGAAGAAGTATACTGAGAAAGAACTTATCCACGATTTTTGCAACACCACCGAGCAGCGAGATCAGGCGATAGCTTTCCAGAAGTTCTTTCCAGGTTCAAGAATAGGCACTACCTGTTCATGCTTCACACATTCTTGGGTAATATCGATATTCAATAATAAAGTTGGTAATATCCACTTGCTGTACAAAACCATTTCGAATGCAATTGCGAGGTGAACTACACCATTTTCACTTCATTGACAGATTTCCACAATCTACAAAACCACTACACAGTAGTTCCATACTGAACATGTGTAGAAATTTTGTAAATCCCAGAATGAAGTGTAACTTGGAATACAATATGGATCAAGTATCGGTCATTTCAGCACATTCTTCAATCCCTATAGTGTGACCAATATTTCCAATCACCACTTTGTTTTGTTGACATGGAATACACTAGTTTCTGGTAAGATAATCATATGATTACACATGTTTAGAATAATGACTAGTTTTAGCTCGAATACTCACCTGTCTATGATTTTACAAAACAGGAAGCTAAGTTTAAATCAAAATACCATGAAATCGGTCATAAATAAATTTACGACGCGCTACACATTCATCTTATACAGGAATCTTCTTCGCGATAACTGATAAATAACTAGTTTTTACTAACTCAAAAATCAAACACTCGATCATAAATAATTTATAATATTTAGACTCTTCAGTTATGTTTGATGTCAAACTTGATTTCAACGGGAAAGGCAATTTTTGCCTTGTACAAAGATGAACTGACTAATTGAATGTTGACTGTGGTATATATGTATAGTTTCATCATTTTCTCAGGCTCGTTCGCTCATTTTGAACTTCAGTAATGGCGTTCATTGCGTTGGTACTGTTATTTATTTCACTTATTCTCAATAATTTCACTTAAATGTTACGTGGCGATGTAAGGAACTCCGTAATCATTGGTAATAGTGAAATGAGTGAAACTGAAGGAATAGTTAGTCGTTTTTTGTGGAACAACGGATATGGATAATTACCAGTTCAAACGATTTCTTGAATAAATATTGATTGTCGGTTGAATGGGAACTATTGCAGTGATACAATGATTTGATTGTACTCGTATATGTGATTTGGAGATTGGAATTTCATTGTCTGAACATGAAAATTCGTCTGAACAATAATATTTGGAAAAAAAATTCAAAAATAATCACTGTATATTATAAAACAAAGTTTTTTCCTCAGTTTCATCTGACACAATGACACAATGCATTCATGACTCAACACCAGACCACTGTTTCGATCCGACGCAGGTCTCATCAGTGTTACTAAGCTAAACCAGAAATACATTGCTAGACTCAACAGTATTTAAATGACAGACCTGACCAAGTGAGGGCCATGACATCTCCCTCTACGTAGACGCCATCTATGGGATCCACAAAGAACTCAATCCTCGAATATCAAAGATGAAAAAGGCTCTCAAAGGCGGTCAGTTGCAAAGCCAAGCTTCGACACCGAAGCCTCAATTGCAAGGAAATTAGCTGTAAGCCAGAGCCAAAACACAACGCATTTATGATTCAACATCAGACATCAAGGATTCAGTACTCTGTCGATCCCATAGATGACGTCTTCGTTAAGGGAGCTGTCATTACCTTCACTAACTTGTCCTTAAGGGACTGTTGGATTAAGCAATGCATTTATCGTTCAGCCTAGCATCACCAAGAAGAATCATAGTGGGCCAAAACGGTGCCGTCTGGAGTTGAATCAGAATTGCTTTGTGTTTGGGTTTGGATTTGCAACTGATCATTTTGGGAAGTCTCGTTTATCTTTGATATTCTAAAATTGATTTCTCTGTCAATCTCATGAATTGCAGAAGAGAAGAGATGATATAACCCTTACTACAATGCAAAAACTACCGAATGGATTCTCATACGGTGTTCACCTATGAACGGACAGATGAAAAAGGAAGGTTCATGAGTGTAATTCATTATTTTTCTATGTAAATTGAATGAAGTATGATGACAGTATCCGTACAAAGTCGGAGCAACGCCGTAAAAGCTGCATAATCTTTTCGAATTCTACAGAAATTCGGCTGTACCATATGCCGATCTTTCTAAAATACCTTACTATAAGAGTACACATTTTGAAATTCATGATAATCAAGAGTGTTTTTCTGTTATCGAAAAATGGATCTTTGCATCAAATCTTGTGTGAAAAATGGATTAAGGTGCCCAAAATCAACTGAAATATTGACAGTGGCATACAGTGATTGTACCCAGAGTCAAAAAATCGTTCTCAGGCTTTTCACAGAAGTTCGAGAAGATCAAAATAACGACGCTCGTCCTGGTTGCCCCAGAACATCAACAACCCATGAGAAAGCGAATAAAATTGCTATAGAGAATCTTCGAATCATAGCATAGCGGGTGGATCATGTCATGCAATTTAAAAAAAATTGTTCGTAAAGTGTGTGGCAGCGAAGTTCGATCCAAAATTGTTGACGTTTGACCAAAAATCGTCGCATGAATATCGCTCAGAAATTATTTAATTATGACCACGGTAATCCAGATTTGCTCAAAAAGGTATTCAGAATTGATTTACTTATTCACGACTTGTGAGGGCCAGGAGGGCCAAGACCAAAAAAACCACGCCAAGTGATGGGGAAAGGTTGCAATTGCATCTGTTTTGATGATCAGAAGGTAAAGATCATATTTTTTTTCAATAAATTAGACACTCACATATAAATGAATACTCACCTATTCCAGAATTTCAATCGAAAGACGTGAACATATTTTCGTTTCGGTGAATATTACCAAACATCATCAATATCAGTTGAAAGCTAATGCAACACTATGACAGAAAAAATATTGTAGCCGAATATGCTCTGCTACTAGTGCGAAATCTAGGCGAGTCCCTAGTAAATAATAAACAATTGCCAGTGAAAGTTTCCCATTATGGCATACGCTAATGGGACCTTTGGGTATTCTTAACTCAAATGTGGAAAATATAATTCTTTGAGCGTATGGAACTTTAAATAAACAATGAAATATGACCTGTAGAGTACCCCAAGGAACAATTCTCAAATCATTTCTATTTTTGGCATACATAATAAATGATTTTCTACGCCTCTGATAGTAGCTTGGTAGTTTCGTGGAAAGGAAAAGTTCTGAAAGCTAGGATTGAAAGCAAAACATAAAAATCAAAATTTTATTAAATTTTCTTGGAACGGGTTACCATCCACTAAATCATAAATAAAAAGTAATTTTTGACAATCTGAATGAACATGTAGGAATGTTCAATATTGCATAAAAATGCATTTGTAAATGTCCATAGAACGTACATTGATCGATGTAGCCATTATTTCGTGGTAGGAGATAATCATGAAAAATGATAAATTAAAATATCCATGTTTTTTACCACTTTTTTTTGTAACTAAAGTTACTGCAGTTTCGTCCTATGAGAATGAGCTTGAAAATGTCCTTATAGTACGAAACTACAGTAACTTCACTTACAAATAAAAGTGGTAAAAACTATAGACATTTTCATTTCTCATTTTTCATGACCATAGAATATAATAGTTATTGAATATCCTATGGTGTCCTATAAATATGAAATGAAAAGCATTAGGCAAATTCCTGCTTTTGGAAAACATTATTGAGAGAAGTAGCACATTTATTACTATTTTGTATTAGGAAGCATAAAAAGCACTGACAGCTTTCCTCACGAATACATCATCTATGGGTTCAACAATAAACTCAAAAATTACTTTTAACCAGGTATCTTCAACATCAAACTCCAAAAGAGAAATAGTTCTGTTGTTTGATTATTCTTGAAACGCAGTTAAGTAAAAATTGCGTTCGTGATTCGACCTGGCACCACTGATGAGTCCTATGGCAGATCAAAACGGCGCTGTTTGATGTTGGTTTGCGGATACTTTATCATTGCGTTTTGTTATCATCTAATAGTTTGAAATAACAATAAAACGATTATATATTATGTGATCAAATACCTAGAGTAACTTACATAACAATCATTGTATCTATTGTATTTCATTCAGTCAATTTATTTGTTTATTAGAAAAATAAGTGATACAAATCATCAAGTGGTCACATTATTGATGTGACTTTGAATTGCCTCTTAGTATATTACCGACTAATTGAAGTTGCTTTATCTCACGTAATTATGCAATTTACTCATGCTTTTTTTGTCGTTTGTAGATTATGCCACGTAGATAGCTCATAGATGGAGACTGATCACTTCCTGAATATATAAATCAGTAATATTTTATGCTGACGGTGTAGCAAACTGGCGATGGTATTGCGGATTCTAAATTTCCCTCTAGTTTTTGTAACGGATTCAACGAAAATCAAACCATAGGAAATATTATGGTGTAAACCTTCTGAACTCTTAAACTGAAACGAGCAAAACAGGATTTCAGAAGTAGCTTGGCAAGCCTCTGAATGAACCGTTTTCTGTATAGCTTTCGGCTCCAGTGGAGTTGTTTGCACCCGAAACTCCAAGCGATTTGAAATATCCCTCAAAATAGCTATTGTGGCTTTGTGAAAAACTTCATCATAGATATTTCACTTCCTGTTCCCTCTGACACAAATGTTCTTTGGAGTATTATAGGCTACCCTTTCGGACTCGATAATATAACAAGGTCATCTGCACGAACTTAACGTTCTACCTCTCATCTGTCAAGTATATAAATCTAATGTCAAAGTCAAAGTCAAAATATGCTTTATTGTCTGAAGATTAACATCTTATCGACAAAGCTTGGTTAAAATAATTCGAGAAATTAATTCACACATAGTAGCTATCACTACTTGTCATGTTATAATTATTCGAGTAATGTTCTCGAAAACTATTCACTACAAAATAATATACATTGGCAGGTACTTATGATGCAGTGTTTGGAATCTTTGGTGTAGTAATGAATATTACTGGAGTTCTTTTCCAACACCAAATCGTTATTTTGAACACATCAACACGTGTACTATTCATTGGCAGGTAATTGTTGAATGAAATTTCAGGTAGTTATTGAACATATGTACAAAGAACAAAAAATTAACAAAAACAATTAG
>WOGN01001128.1:0-20427 GCA_015342105.1 Leptinotarsa texana | reverse complement strand
CAGAATTGTCTCAGAAATCCAAAAATGTTACAATATACAGGGTGTTCCATTTAAAAATTCAGAACCGGAGCCATTTCCGCTGAAACCGGAAGTGACCGGAAAGTGAAAAATATGTGAAAACATTCCTCTCCACATACCATTCAACTATACCAAATCTCATTTCAATTCTCCTAATAGTCTAGAAATTATGACTTGTCTAATAGATTCGTTGACACCCGGTATAGAAACTTTCATATCTCAATATGTATCGGAAAATGTTTACTTGATATGTCTGGTGTCAAAGTATCGTAATTGCAAATCGATCACTCTGCTGAATCCCATTTTTTAATTGACTTAAAACTATTTGAAATTGAGATAAATATCACTATACTTACATGAATTGTTGTTTATGTATTTACCCCATACTGATAATTGGTTGAGGTGACTGATTAAAACTTTCTAAAATATCGTTACCATATCTATTATTGTAGATTATTGAATATTGATCAAGTATTTCAAGAGAACAAACAGAAAATGATATTGCAGTTTATCTCTATGGCATCAGACGCCATGCGATAATTATTGATAGATAGGCATTGCTGTTGTAAGTAGAATACCATTTTTATTTTGTTGAAATTTCTATTTTTTTCTCAAATCCTGCTCAAATCTTCTGGAAAAGCACATTCAACTGATAGTAATAATATTGGAACGAATTTTTTTCAGTTACTCCAAGTGTCGCTGAAACCCTAGGCTATCCTAATTTATCGTGTAAACTCGATAGTGACGTAAGGGTTTCTCCCTCATCATCGCTTGTTGAATTAACAAGCTGCCTAACATATACGAGTGGGTACTTCTAAGAGTATTTCATCTCTAGCGAATCTTGCTTTCAATTGATGTTCGCTGGAGATAAAGAAGTTTGCTCCAGAAGATGAAAACTTCATTACTGAATGTGTAGGTTCTGAAACTTCTTCCATGAACCACAGCAAATATTGAAATTTTCACTCAGCATCTATATCTTTATCCTCTTGGTTGACTTGATCCAATTTCTAATATTTTCTTCAAGTTCGATCAATTCGGTCTTTGGTGAATGGTATTTTGCTTTCAATCTTTGTATTCAACAGCTTTCCTGCTAGTTTGTATGGACTCATCCAGTCACTTGAGAAGACAAGTAGATTCTTTAATTAAATTTATAATCAACAATAGCAACTTTTAAATTGTTTACAAATATTAGGTAGGTAAGTAGACAGATCTAAACTGCCCAATACAATTCAGAAACTCCACCAAAAAAGATCAGCTTCATAACGATGTCTATTACTTTATTAAATGACGAGAGTGAAAAAGTGCCAAATACTGAGACACTCATCTGGTCTTGAGCGGAGCAACCACAATGTGTGATCTCTGATAATCAATCACCTTCTAAACAGACACGGCATGTACAGTCAACCTCAAGCCTCTTCGTATGAAGATTCAGGCAAACTCAATCTGTAAGTAGGCCTCCTGACGTAGGTCATCCCTGCTGTGATCTAACAATTGGTTGGAGTCATACTTCGGAGAATGTATGAATATCTTGGAATGGTCAAAAAATGGTAAATTTTCCCGGAAGTTTGGAACACTTCTTTCAAGTCCAAGAGTTCAATGTTTTTTCAGCAAAGCCTGATGCGATGCAAATGGTGTATTCTGCTTTGACAAACCACTTGCATTACCCTCTCTTATGAGACTGTCGGAAACGTCATTACACTCCAAGCCAGCTTGTACAGGAATCCGGATAGAGATAATTTGTTTGATCTTTGTGTTGAGGAAAGTCTTTTCTGATAGTTCACTAATAATTTGGACGTTTTTTCGGTGAGAGCCAAGACTTTCAGATCCTCTTCAAGAGGTTGGTTCTGGAAATCTCTTCACACATGAATCAATGGGAGTCACACAGATCACTTGGCAGGTTGATAGCTCTCTACTGGGTCTGCGTGATATATCTGCAGAACCTGAAAGTGTTGTTGATCCATCTATGAATTGAGAGTTACTTGTTCTCAGTTTTTCATCAGCCTGAGCCCTGAGATCGATATACTTTGCTTTTATCTTAAAAAGGCTAAATCTTGGTCATCGAGGTATTATATTCATATAACAAAATTTAAAAAAGTGTAAAATGAATTCATCAGACATATATCTCCATTCAGAAGTGACCAGTATTTATCAATTGCGAGGAAGTAACAACTGCAAAAAAAAAGAAACAAGGAAGCACATTGATCTCTGTATTTTGGTCAAGATAGTCAAGGAAATCGTTGACTTTACCGTCTCAGAACCCTTTTTTGGTTCCCGCCAAGCACACTAGGAGTAGAAAGTTTTTTCTATGTTAGCTGTCCTATCACGAATTTGCATCAAAATTTCCCAATCTTCAGGATATGTGTTTGTTTTGATATAGTTATGATATTGATTTGTTTAGCATGGAATTTTTGTATTACCGGAAAAGAGTTAGAGAGTTCAACTTGAATGGTCATACTGTTTGTACAATATATCTGCTTTGATACGATGATTGGGCTTTTTCTCTTTGTATCCCAAAGCCAATGAATAGATAAGTGAATGAAAGTTAATGAATTTTCTTTCTATGGAGGCCCAGTTCTCTTTACTCGTATTAAATCGGAGGTCATTACCAGAATGCTTGGTCATTACCAAATGCTTTCAGTCTCAGCTAGGTACTTTTCTACGCTCTCCAAATATATAGTATCTCCAATAAAACTAATAATACCACCTGCTTACTATATAAAAAATAACATTGAGGCACTAATAACGAAAAATATATATATACTACTTCCAGCAGTTGTGGGTATCAACGATTCCAAGAACAACAAAAACCACGCCAGACGAATAAAAATTACTCATTCAAAAGTTTTGCTTGGCAAATAGTACGAATAATCATGAGAATTGCGAGAAAAAAGTAATTACACCGCGGAGCATACACGCAGATGATTTACGTAAATTTATTTATAAATATGATAAGTTCTGCGGGTGGGTCATTGAAACGTCGTCATTATGCGCAGTTAGATGTTAATTTTAATGAAGAGGGATCAGAAATGTTAATGGTGTTGATTGTTGAAACACCGATGATTCATGTTTCCACATTGTACTTTTGTAACCAACCCACAAGTCGCGATGTGCTTTGAATGTTATTGCATTCGTTTGATTCAGAATAATGATTGAAGTTATTCTGGTTATTTTGACTGCTTCAGTGAGTTTCAAGAATCATATTATTTCCCCAAGCACGTTTAAAGGCACATAATCAATATTTGCCAGTTAACAGGGAATACAAAGAGAAAAAACATATCATTGAATCAGTTTGATCAAAGCCTGTTTTGATCTGATGAAGTTTAGAAAGTAACAAACATTTTTGCTAGTGAAAAAGGTATCTTAATAGGAATATAATGTATAGAAGAATCGATTATCGCATGAAGAATGCTAGAAAATCCTCCAGAAATTCAATAACCTTTGCTGAAAATTTTTGTTGCAAGAAAGTGAAGACCGAAAGTTTCATTTCATAACATATACCTTCTGAAACTTGCAATCAAGTGTCGATTAGGTTATAAGGAGAATTTTATAATTTGCACAAAAGGAGTATAGTGGAAAATCTGAGAACATTAAAAAATACAATGAAAATTATGATTCATCATTAACACATAATAAATGAGAACCCTGTTTGTTCGTCTGTTTATCTGTTTGTCTGTGCTAATTATGAAAACGGTTTAAGCGATTTGGGTGCAATTTCTATTGGTGTGTTGCGGTGAGCTTCACATAATTGAAATCGGTTCATAAATGAGACAGTTATGTCAATTCAAAATCTCTCGTCAAATATATGTTAAAAATCAAAAAACTATTTGTCATTCAGCTGAAAATTTAATTAACTATGTTTATCGTTAGTAAACCGATTTATCTACTAATCAACTGGTCTTATGTTTGGCGGTAGATTCGTTTGGATTTTCATCTAGTCACAAAATATGATGACTGCTTTTGGTTTTCATACACATTTTCATTTTCATATTCCTGACATGAAGAAAATAACCTATGATTTTGACTATAGCTAACAAAGCATACAAACATTTAGGATTCCTTGGAAACAGATTATGTTCAACGAATACTAGAACTCTGTGACCTAAAGTTAATAAAAGCATTGAAAAAACAAATAGACTCTCTAATTGGCTCATTATAGATGAAAATTTGAAGTATTTTATAGTTATTAATGAATATAATCCGATACTAAAATGCCTTTCACCCAAAAATGATTTTCTATTACTGCTTGTCTTGAAAAACGTTAGATATTCGTCAAATTCCATTCAACTCCCATGAATGTAATGTGCTGCATGTTCTTTGATGCAATTTTCAACGGCTCGCTTAGTCTAAGCGATATTTTATTCTAACGAAAATTTCGTTATTTATGAAAAAATGAAGTATTTCCACTATTTTTCATTTTTCAAAATTTAGTACTAGTTATTTTGTATTTTATAAACTTTGAAACACTTGAAAACTCATTTAAAAACCATTCTTTATATGTGTCTTCTTGAGGTACAATTTTATTTTGGTTATCAACATGTTTCTTCTTACTATTATGAAATGATCACATTATTTCACAAACAATGAATATATTAATGATGGAGTTTCAGTCAAACCAATCTTTTTCAGTTTCACTAAAAATATATGCGTGTATTTCAAAATGCAGTGATCCGAACTTGGATTTTCTAGAACCTGTAATTTCCACACTTTCTTTCTTGAATGTTATGTTCAACTTGGAAATATATTTTTTTTATAACTCATGGTATGAGTATAGATTCATTCAGAAAATCGGTAATAATTTCCAGATGCATTTGTGTGGGTGAATGCCCAACCGCTGAATATCGCAATGTACATTGTATTGTTCCGAACGTTTTGTTCTCCAAATGCTCTCTTGATTCATATTATTGTCAAGAATCGACCTCAAACCTTAATGCATACCAGATGTGTCAACAGTCATTTGTGTTTCAAGTAACAAAGTTGGAAATTTTCTTGGAATAACGGAATAATGCAAATTATGTGGAAACTACACGTCTGCATAATGTGAACTCCAAAAATACCACAACCATAAAATATTTCAAGCCCACAGGAAGCGGAAAATATTGAAGTAAAATGTGGAAATGAATGATCTATTCAGTAGGGGAAATACTGATATCATAATAATATCTCGACAGTATTTGACTGCGGTTGATACACTTTTTCCATTCCAGACTCAAGCCATGGAAGAATCTAAAGATAAAATAAATTAGGAACGAACCTGATTTTTGTAACATTCCACGGTGAAATAAAAAAAATGATTAATGATACAACTGGAAGACTCTAGAATCAACGTAAACATTAGAAAATCAGAAAAGTTTGAATATTCAATATGAATTTGAATACTGAAACTGAGAAGAATTTGTTATTCTGATTTTTAGGACGAATAATGAACGTTTTTGGTAGCTACAATATTATCTTTGAACTACAACAGCGCATAATTTTGATCAACAAATACCATTATGATCTTCAAATGGAATATTTACTATACTGGAAAGATACAAACATAGTATAGTATAGTGTGATATTTTGATAAAACGTATACATGACATTGAAAGAAGATTTCACATGAAATAGTCCATTCAAATCAGTTCAGAGAATTGATAATAACTTACCTATATGTTCTTTAAATCAATAGTATCAGTCTAGTATTGTTCATTATAGTTTGTTTTCTTGTTTGAATTAATGTTTAGAGCTTTAAAAATTACGTTATGGTCACCTCACGTCACGCACAAGCTGATAATCTTAGTTAGACCCTCATTGCCCATATTGACGCAATTTTTCGAATAAGTAAACATTATTATATTATTATTATTACTATTATAATGATTATTGTCACTATGTGGAATTTATATTGTAATGAGCATATTCACTTCTTCTGGTGATAATGGAGGAGAAAGCAATGATTCTTTTCGTTATGTAATCCAATAAGGCACTTGCCTTGTACGGAAACTTTGAAGTACACCATTGAGGATGTCATATGAAAGACATTTCATACCAATACTCTTTGACATATCACATCATGTAGTGTCGCTATGAATGATATCTGTTTCAATTTGTCAATGAATGTTTGTGCTACAACTTGAATAAAAAACACAATTTTCGTGAAATTCAATATTCAAATGGATGTAGTTGTTTCGAAAGGATTTGTTCCAACAGTTTGTATTTATGGGTGTGATTGATGACTTGTTTATTTTGTGATAACTGATGATCACTTTAGTGAAATGAATAAAAACACATTTTCTAATTTCCACTAGTTAATCTGCTATATATACAGGCCAAACCGGTAGTAACTTTGACGTAAGGCTCCGTGAATACGTCTGTTTGGATTAAAAATCTACAATGTAGGAACACCTTCAAGAATCAAGAGACAAGATAAGTGAAGATAACCTCAAAATCCTACTCATATGTAATAAAGGGAAAAATGAATTTGTTGGAAGCCAGGTAAATTATCAAATCAAATAAAAACCAGAAATAAATACCTCTAAACGAGCAACTCAATTTATGTAGATCTCTACTGTTGAATTTAAAAGTTCAACAACTCATCCTTCTTTTTTGTATCAAGATGGAGTAGTAGAAAGCCAAAAACTTTCTTTCACAAAAATTATTCACTCCTAAAAAATATAACCCCTTCAATCCAATTATCTCCTCTCAAATAAAAAGAAAACACTCGAATACCACACTGACGGATGCATTGAAGTAGTTTTTCAACCAGCATGGAGCTCTGATTCAACCACCTGACAATCTTTTTCGCAATATCTGCTTCTCACAAGCATTATGGTGGATTATCACAGAGGACAGTGAAATTTTTACAAATTTCCTGACTAATTCCATAACAGCAGTAAATGAGTCCAAGCTGCAATGTCAAATGATTATTGGATATTTTCAGAAAATACTCTATTTAGGCTAGTTTTTCAAAAGTTGCCAGGAGATGGTACCTTCATTGAATATTTCTTTTCATTTTGCGACAATGTACTGTAAAATCAGGTGCAAAAGTGGCGGTATCTGATATTTATTTGAGAAAGCTTCAAGTCTGAATGAAATTTAGTATGTCGTCTGACGATATAAAAATTGTACATGTATGAATCACTACATCTGTTTATAGGCATCTTATTCGCAGCACTTTTCTTCAGCTCATTTCACTTTCTACTACCAGAAGGTTGGAAGGAAGCTGTTAGGTTCACACCAAAAATTTAAAGACAGTGGGATGGCATATAAGATACATTTGACATTTGACAATATGAATCTTGTTAAAAGCCTCCCTGATCAGATGATACAGTCAAATCATAAAATCAGAATGTAGAAATGCTGAACATTTTGGTGTTGTAGTTTGCAGGTATACCTAATCAAACTAATTCATTGAATTGCTACTGATTTGTAATATTGTCAATGTCAACAAAAAACAAATACATGTCTTTCAGATATCAAACCAAAGTCGTTTTCTGTTGAGGAAATCAGGAGTTTTTATCAACCTTCTTTGGGTATTTTCACAATCTGAAAAAATATAAAAATTGTGATGGTGAACTTCATACGGATGTAGAAAGGGCAAACTTTTTAGTTCACCTCAATGAATTACTGCGTAATTTGAAATATTATTCATAAAAAAATGTTCTATTTATCAGTAACTTGTATTCAACAATTTTGCCTACCAAAAGAAGGACCAAGAAATTGTAGAGATATTAAATGCTTCCAAGGCTGAACATTCAGTTTTTTTCTTTTCGCTGGTTCGCTTCATTTCTAACTGCATTGAACATTTCAGAAGTCAATCAACAACATTGACATATATCACATTTCAGAACTCCTTTGACATCTCTCATAACATTTCAAGCATTCGAGATGGTATTTAAAATTTTACTATTATGTAACATGCTATATTATAAAATATGTACCTGACAATTTCTATATGTGTTCATTATTATATATTATTTATAATGCACAATACATTCAAAAAAGCTTTAATAGATCTTCTCCTACAAAATGCCTTTACAATGTCAAAGAATTTTTAGATTTGAATGCATAAGCAAACATTTCTTCAGTTTGTGAGACTAGTCTGATAAATATTGTACCAGTAATGTATACGTTATATGTGTATGATATTTTAATGATGAATAAATTCTATTCTATTCTGTTTAGTACCTATGGTGTAGTAACAAATATTACTGGTTTTTTATCTTTACACCAATCCGCTACTTTTCATCTTCACGAGGAAAATTAAACTGAAATCTTCTGATATCTTTCTCTTGAAGAAAAAACTGCGAATATATTTAGATTTTCTCAATTATGAAGACGGAGGCAGAATTGAGGCTCCAAAATGTGTATAATTTCTTATCTTTTTTTTGATAGGCAAAATTATTTAATATAACAAGTTACTGATCAAGATCTTCAGATGATGTGGTGCTGCAGGTTTTTCTGGGTTTTCCTGCAGCTGAAAAAGCAAATGCGCCACTGGAATCAATGAAGTCGCCATAGAGCGCCAAATAATTTTTATTGTTGTTTTTATTTTATTACTGATAAATTAAACATTTTTTCCTTCTAAAAAATACTATCAGGGTAAATTTCCAAAGTTTTCCCTTTCTATACTTGTATAAAGTTTTCCATTACAATTTTCATATTTTTCAGATTGTGAAAGGTGAAAATTACCCAAAAAGGTCGATAAAAACTGTGTCTTTTAGGTTTTTAACTTTCTATATAATTCAAGTGTTTAAACAACCTTCACGATCAAATCTTATGAAGTTATAATCTTCAATTCCATTCTAAACGAATTCATTTGTTATTTCAATGAAAATAAATAAGAGGTTTTATGTTATCAACTGATTCATATATCAAACACACACATGATCTAACTCACTAGCCAACATACCTTAAGAGTATTAGTCATTATCTCAATTATGATCTGCTCTTTTTCCATTCATATATCCAATCCACCGTTCTGCTGTTACTTTGAATAGTTGTTCGTTGGTAATAGTACCAAGAAGTAACAGTTGATTAATGTGAGTAGCATGATAGTCCCACCTAGCAAGATTGGGAGATGTGCCTAAAATAAATTTATACTCATCAAAATTCTTATGAAACTGAAAAAGATCACAATGAGTAAATTTTGATCTTTCTGATTGAAATCTTAAAAAAAATCTGTTTTTCTGTTAATCAGCTATATTATTTTGATAAGTAGAATTTGAAACCTCTGGCGTGAAATGAATCTATTGAAAACATTTTTCACCACAACAAAAATGCTGTCTCTCGACGCACGTTTCGCTAACAAAGTTAGCATCATCGGGAGATGAGAAAGACACGCATCAAGAGACAGCATTTTTGTTCTGCCGAGAGAAAAGTCTGTTTAATAGAAGTATTCGATATCCTGACATGAGTCTTTCTATATGGTGGGCCATGATTTTTTTAAACAAATTAAATGAATTTGTGAGGTACAATGTGACTTATATATGTGTATGTATGTATATATAAAATAAGTCGTACAAAAAAGGTAGTTAATAATATTACTAAAATAAATCAAAAATCATTAAATTACCAAATAAATTACGAAAATATGGGAAAAGAGTTGAGGACATTTTGCTTGTCTGTTGGAAAGTTATGGCATGGATCCATCATTTATGGCACAGATGCTGAAAACTTTCAATTTTTGATTATTTTGAATTTCTCAATGATAACATTCCAATTATTGATCGGCATTAAATGTATTTCAATACATTTCGGTAACCTTACATGAAATTAAATAAATACTATTTTATTAATGAGCTAAGGTGCAAGATAAAGAAAACTACATATATCAATTTTAGACTGAAAACAGCATCACAAGTCCAAATTCAATCCAAAATGTTGTTACATGCTGTGAAACCCTTGAATACGTCTGACAATGAGATTTTTGGGATTTTCATCGATGAAAAATTTAGTAGCACCATTTGGTAGTGTTATCCCAAATTTATAAAACGGTCTTTCAAAAAAAGTATTAAATTCTGATATTCAGAGAATTGAAGCTTCAAGGAAAGGTTCTAGGATATGTCAATACTTTGAAGCTTTAATTCAGAATAATTTTTACAGTTGTTAATAATTACAACTCCAGTTCAATGTATATGTTTATTATTTTCATGATAACAATTATTTCACTTGTAATATTTGTTTTTTCAAGAGTTTGAAATATTTTCTCAAGGAACAAAACAATAGATTGCAGACTGAAATTCGAAGAAAATGTTTCAAATTTAAATAAAAAATTGTCTTCTGGATATTATGCAGTAAAAGTAATATCGAATGAACTTGGTCTTTCTTCCGTCAAGGTTGTGTACCATTCCTTAGTAGAATCCCACTTGATATATGGAATCCCATTCTGGAGGGTGTGCAATATGAATCTCATAGACTGTTTTTATATTACAAAAACGTGCAGCACAATACATGTGCAAAGCAAGAATTCGAGATTCCTGTAAACCTCTCTTTAGTAAACACAAAATGTTAACAATATTCGCAATTTTTATTATGGAAACGTTATGTCTAATTAAAAAATATATTCACAAATTTGACACTACTTACACACCTCCCGCCACCCGTCAAGCGGGTAACATTAAACTCCCGATCCCATTACCGACACTAATTAAAGATTCAGTAATTATGGAGGCGGTAGGATGATCAATCACTTACCAAAACACATTAAAGAAATAAGTTCTGTAAACATTTCAGAAAGGAAGTAAAAACTCTCCTGTTGGATAAACCCTATTATTGTTTACAAGAATTTTATAATGATGCATTCTAACTTAAGCTTGTTTTAATATGTTGTAAGACGTCTCTCATGTGCTAGATTTTATATAATGTTGTAGGTATGAGACATTCTGTTTCTCATGTGCTAGATTTTATATAATGTTGTAGGTATGAGACATTATAGTACATTGTGGGTGTTGACTCATTGTCCCATTTCTTTTTTTTGTGTGTGTATTTTACTTTACCTTAATTCAAGATTGTTTTAGACCTTTACTTTGTCAACAACATTTTGTATCTTTGGACATATTCTCTCTCTCTCTCTCTCTCTCAAACTCAACGACACAGAAGCATGATAGTTATTTGCTGGTGTCATAATGTGTATCTCATTAAATATTTAATGATAAACATAATAGATATCTTGAAAAAGCCCAAAGTTATAAAAATTCCACATACCAATAGTAAAGTGTCTCAGATCATAAGATGTAACACTTCCCATATCGAACAACATCAGCATATTTCGTAATGATGCCATCCCCTCATTGTACAAAAACTCTGCTTCCTGGGCCTGTCCTGGAGGAGCTATAGCTATCAGATCATAAAGACCCAGCAAGGAATAAATGAATCCGTTTAGAACGAATGACGCTGGCTTTGTAGGATACTCTTCATACCTAGCAATGAATCAATAATAATTTTTTGTAGTAATCGAAGTAATTTCTCATTTTTAGATTTCCGGAACAAGCATAGTATCCCTAACTTCAAATGATTTTACATACCAGTGGTATTTATTAAGAAAAGTAGCTCTAACACCTCCTTTAGAGCTAGGAACTCGAAAAGGCTTCAGGCCTTTCAAAGCTGCATCGAGATAGCGGACGTCACCTCCAGAATGATAGTACGCACGAGAGAGGACGGAGATTGCATGGCCTTGACCCATCGAAGAATACCAACCTGAAAAATGAATCATAGCTTTTTCATTGGTAAAACTAATGGTCCCTCGTGTCGAACTGACACTACATGAGTTCTGGCAAATTTCAATATTGGTAAAGTCCCAATTGAACACAAACTTCATCACATGCCACTCAATAACAATACTACTACAACTATAACAGAAAAGATCAAAATCTAATCTAATGGCTACTGGAAAACAGAATACTGATATTATTTTTTTATTTTAATTTGATCTAAATAATTATTCTGCTATCAAATCCTTATAACTTCAACATTAAATCAGAATAAATAATAAAAAACATTGAAAATTGAACTATACTTGGAAAAATAAAGATTATTATTATTATTTTCACCGGAGGTTAAGCTCGTCGGGCCTTGTCCCCGAAGCTCCTACACATTCGGGAAGGCGCGTCAGCATTTTTAACAAATGACCACTTCTCACATCGTGGGCTAAGTGATCATTGGGTCTGACAATAACGTGCCCTAAGCAAACGCAGTAAGCCAATAATGACAGCATTGGGCATTTGTCTGGACAATTTATTTGCCTTCGTGCGACAAGCCGTCATGATCTTAAGATTTGGGAAAAGAAAAGGCATCATTCCACCAAGGACTCCAATATAATCAGAACAACCATCTAAACAGTGGTCTGTTTGAAGTCTGCAGAGTTCAAATAGGCTTATTAGCTTGTATGAGCCTGAGGGTGGGGAATTAATATTTCCAATAAATTCAGCACTTCTCATTCCCCACAACGAATTCAAAATCACCAGGAGCATAGGGCAACAGCGGTGTCTCGTCAATAATACCGTAGAGTGTAATAAAACACTTTTAGAGGCATGGATATAGGTCAATAGATATAGGCTGAGACTGCATATGCTGGGCATGCTGATAGCAAGTGCATTCGGGTCTCAGGCTGGTTGCACTTTTTTTGAAGGAGGGTGAGAGGAAATCTTGCATTAGACTTAGTGCCGAATTGTTACTGACGCAAACCTCTCCCCTCATAACACATATCTCTCACAGGGACCCCTTTCGCATTATTTCAGTGAGTTTTATACATGCAATTTCTCAGTGCATGCTTCTATTTCCTTTGTTTTTATAATTTTTCTCATTGTTGAATATGCCGATTTCCATCCTACTTCTCATGAGGTTAGGGATATCATCATGTTTGACTCAGCGAATCGTCTTCCAGTACCTACCAAGTAATTATAACGGGCTCTATCCCACCTGGGGCATACGAATAGAGTGTGCTCGACATAATCATGATCTACATAGTAAAGACATTCATCTGTTTCTGCACTTGATTGATCGCATAAATACTTTCGAGTACACCCATGCCCAGAGATTGCCTATGCCACGGTAAGGCCTTTCAATCCATTCTTGGATATCTGATATGTCCATCATCTATATCTTCCTTCAGCCCACGTATTTTGCCATCTGCCAAAATGTCTTGTTGCTGTTTAGTTTGTCAATCCCTGTGCATTTCTCCCACCCCTCTAGGATTTGGAATTCTACAGGTGGCACTCCAGTAACCCCTGCTCCTTCTGTAGAAATTGTCCGATATGCGCTACATACCCTTATCAACATATTCCGTTGTAAGCTTTCCACCTCGGATGACAGTTTTCTGTTTTTTGTTACTGTGTAGCAGGAAGAAGCTGCATACAGAATTTGAGACTGAGCCACACTCAATAGTAATCTTCTTCTGGGTGCCCTTGGATCTCTGATATTTGGAATTTTTCTAGACAAAGCTTTATCTCCACTTTGATTATGACTCTTTTAATATGTTCGGCGAAAGTCAGTTTTACATCCAGCCATACTCACAAGTACTTGATGGTCACGACAGGTCCTGCACCTAATGTCAAGAACTTCTATACCCATCATGTGACTGCGGTAGACTAAAGTGGTATAGACACCATCCTGACAGGCCATGATGAAGCCCTCAGTTTTCGACTTCAGCCCACTCGAACTGAGGAAAGCAATGGTCAGGTGCTTTGATAAGCCGAGGTAGATAAGAAGGTAGTCATGGTGGTGCTGCTATTTTACTGCAAGGATTTTATTGAAGGTCATTCGAGAAAAGATATTTGTGACTTATCAACCACAAACAATTTTGAGTGTGCTGGTGCTGAATTTCATCTGGATAATTCTATATACCTTATAGTATGTATATATCCTCCCCTCAAAAGGTGATTTTTCATTGTTTTTAAAAAAAAATGTTCACGTTAATTTTCCTTACTCCTAAGAAGTAATGGCTTGTTCATTATAGCTGGGGACTTTAATTTAAATTTTATGGTAGAATCTAAAGATAAATCTGAATTCTTAAATATCTTGAACTGTTTTGACGCTGTCCTAACTATTAATGAATATACTCGTGTTACCAACAGATCTGGAACATGTATTGATAATATTATTATCAGAAAGGAACTAAACTATACCTCAAATGTTATAGACTCATGCCTCTCAGACCATCGAGCCCAACTTATTACCATTGAACAGCCTATATGTACCAAAAATTCCAATTTCATTTATAAAAGACTATTTTCAGAAAGTACTATTAACAATTTCATATCCGAAATAGGACGACTCACTTGGTATCAGGTTTTTAGTGAAGCTGATACTAATTCGAAATGGAATATCTTCTCAAGTAAATTCTGTGAGCTTTTCAACTCTTTCTTTCCAACCAAAAAAATTAAAAAGAATGCAATGAAAAACAAAAAGTGGATGTTAAATGAAGAAATCAGAAAGATGAAAGAAAAAGTAAGCACCTTTGAAGTAATGGCTCTTGGTAATGAACAATTTAAAAATATATACAATGAAAACAGGGAATCATACAGACTACTTTTGAATCAATCAAAAAGTTACTATTTCATACACATGATTGAAGAAAGTGACAACAAATGAAGAACCACCTGGAATGTGATAAATACCATCAACAACAAGGCAGGAAATAGCAACACTGTTTTACCTAATACTCATGGGGACGGAGTGAATCTAGCGAATGATTTTAATATCTATTTTGTAAACTCTGCACCAGCTATCAAGAGTTTTCAGGGAAAATCCTATCCCTGGCAAAACAAACCACAACTCGATATTTCTTCATCCAGTGAGTGAAGAAAAAATAATCCAATCCAGCTATAAACTCAAAAATAAAATGAGCAGTGGTATAGACAATGTGCCATCAAAAATTCTAAAAAAGTGTATTCCGTCCTTATTACAATCATTAAAATCCTTATTACAATCATTAATGATCGCCTAGTATCTGGTACATATCCAGATCAAATGAAACTGGCCGTAGTTATCCCCATATATAAAAAAAGGTGAACAAAATAACATGAATAATACAGACCAATAAGTTTGTTAACAGCTTTCTCCAAACTATTTGAAGTTCTTATATCAATGAGAATTATGAATTTTTTTGTGGCACATGGTCTGTTCAATGATTTCCAACATGGTTTTCTTAAAGGGAAAAGTACTGAAACAGCCTTGTGCAAGTGTGCAAAAAATCAAGTACTAAAGTTGCGAGCTATGCAGATGATTCTAATCTCATTGTACAAGTAAACAGGAACCTCAACTAGGAAAAATCCATTTCAAATAGCATTTCTATTGCATCCACATATTTCAATACCAACAAGTTATTGTTAAACACATCTAAAACAGACTGCATTTTGTTTAAAACTGTTCACATGAATATTTCTATTCCGGAATATTTTCAGCTCAGTAGTGAAAGACTAAATATTTCAACGAGTACAAAACTATTAAGAATTTATATAGATCATAAACTGAATTATGAGGTATATATTGACATCTTGCAAAAAAACTAGCAAATAAGTGTTATGCAATTCGAGTGTAGAGATGTCACTTGAAAATCGATGCACTGAAAACAGCATATTATGGGACTGCTTAGCCTCTGCTGAAATGAAATATGGAATATTAGTATGGGGTGGGAGTACACAACTGGAACGTATTTTCATAATGCAGAAACATATATTGAAAACAATGTTCAATATGAATTACACAGATACTTGTCGTGGTACCTGGTAACAAAATGCTTACTGTATATGCTATATATATTTATGTTTGTGTACTTTTTGGAAAGAATAAATCGAATTTCGAAGATGACAAATATAGACATGAGTATTCCATCCGACAAAAATCCAATTATATTGTTCCTAAACATAGATTGAAAAACATAGCACATGGGCCGCATTATGCATCAATTAAATTCTACAACCATTTACCCTTGATTATCAAAGAAGAGGACAAAACAAATTTTAAAAAAACGTGTTTTCGATCTGTTGTGTGACACTGAGCCATATTCATTACAAATAACCATTTTCAGTCTGTATCAAATTTAGGCTTTTTAGTAACTTTAGTATTACATTCTACTCATCAATCTTTATCTGTGATATTTACTTATTTGTTTCTGTCATTTTCATATACTTATTGTATTTACCTATACCACGTGCTTTTATTTATATTAATATTAACTGACATTTGTATTGTAAATGTAATCATTTTTATGACTTGAGTTTTATCAGTTGTTCAAGTTGAAAGCTTTAATAAATCTATCTATCTATCTATCTATCCGTAATACGTATAAATTGGTAGCAAATTGCCACAAACAACTCTCATCTATAGGAAGATTGTGTCTGGTCTGGATTTCTGGCCATACTGGCTTGGAAGGCAATGAAGCTGCTGACTCTGCTTACAGAGGAGTGTGCTGTTAGCAGCTTCATCCTCTAACCTTTCATTGGCATCGTTTCAGGCTTTGCCAAACAAAGATTCTACACCTGGATGACAAGAAGATTTATTGACTTCTGACAGAATATTCCAGGATTGGCTGACTCTAAGGCGTTTATTCACCCTTCGAAGCATGATACCATACAGTTGTTGGACTACAGTAGAGATGTCTAACAGACCGTTAGAGACATGTAGAGACTCGGACTGTCACAAGACAGTATGTGTTGCCTCTGTTTGGAAATTGATGAAACAGCAGAGCACATAATTTGTGCCTGCCCCGCTGGAGACCGAATAAGGTTTCAAGATCTCTGCAAACTAATCAGCTTCTTCTAGAAGCTAGGTTTATTTGTCAGCCACATTTGCTAGGTGTCAGCAACAAAAAACCCTTCCGGGTTGCGATGAAGAAATTTCCACAACATTATTTTCAATAACTCAAACAGGCATTTTACAATAATAGTATTGATGAAGGCACTCTTTCACGTTGGTTTGCGAATTTTTTTTCGGGAGATTTCAGCCTCGAAAATGAGCCCCAAAGTGGTCGACCTACAGAAATCCAGGACGAGGATTTGAGAACCCTGGTGGAGATAGACACACCACAAATGGTCCGTGGGATGGCGGAAGAATTGGGCATCAGCTCGCATGTAATTTATGATGATTCAAAACGTGTTGGAAAGGTCAAAAGGGTTGAAAAGTGGATGCCCCACCATTTGAACGAACGACAGAAATTGTCAAGTTTCTAGGTTTGTTTTTCTTTGCTTCTGCACAACCAGAAAGAAATGAATCGACTTGTGCTACGTTGGAAAAGATGCGCTGATCCAAATGGATTTCGATTAAATTGAATTAATAGTAACTAGGATGTTACAGTTCAAAGTAAACTCATAAGAACGGGCAACTTTTGGAACAACCAATAAAATCTTCATTGTGAATATTTGTGATTATTATCATGAATTGTTTAAAGGTGGTTGACAATGTTTTGTGGTGTATTTCATCAGTTCGGAGTTTCATTTTCTAATATAATATAAATTTCGGTTTTTACACCATTCTCAAGTGTTCTAGCACTACTAGAATGGTGGAAAAATCGAAACATTGGTCGTATCAATATCAATACATCAAGTAAGTGGAAGTCAGACAAATTACTTCACAAATTACTTCTATCGGTAAGTTTGTTGTATCTTTCACGTCCCCATCTTCGGATTGCTGCTTCTGTATGATTTGAAGTGCTTCTTCGACAGGAACGTTGGTGTGGAGGCTTTCCACGTCGAAACTGATCAGTTGATCCAGCTCTTTGACTTCAATTTCCCTTAGTAGTTCGAAATGCCTTGAATTTTTCACAAAAGATGATGTTTTAACTTGCAGTGGTTTAAATCATCTTCCTATGGAAGATGCTCAGTTGGTGATCGAAACACGTGCCGAAGTGTTGAAATAATGGTTTGGTGTTGGGATGAACTCCAGTAATATTCATTAATTACAATAAACTGAAAATAAACCTTGATCTTAGCCCTTTTATATCTACTGCAGATAATAATGGAGGTCCTTATATCAATTGAGTACCTGAAATTTGTTCATCTGTGACAATGATGATCAAATGGATCTAGTTTACTCATCAAATGTACGTAGTCCAAGAAATTTTAACATTCACCTTGTTTTTGAACAGATTCCAAATGAAGTTCATTTTCGATTCTCCTTCTACCATCTGCTCATTCCAGGGAAACATCAAAGGACTTGGGCCAATCCTGCCACTACCCCATTCTGTAATCTTGCCCTATTTTCCACCCTTACAAATTCGCCACCTCGCGGTCTTTAGTCAGATGTCGCGAAACCGACACCTCGACTAACCTTCGAGGAAGGGTTCGTTTGCTAAATAAACACCCCCGTGAAATGCAGAGCAACCCTTCCTCGGGCCATCACCTCGTCAGCGTCATTACGACGATAAAATCTTAATCCTCGAAAGGACGATTCCCTTGTTTATTGCCTCTTTGTCACGACGTATGTCATCTCTTATCGGCGGGCCCTGCAGCACCGAGCCTCCCATTCCGGTTATCTGCCGCCACCAACGACACATTATCTTGTTATTTTTGCTCACTTCAGAGCTCACTTTTGCGGAGGGTAACGTCCATGGGCGGAATAAAGCTCAACGAGTGATTACTTCTCGTTTTGAGGGTTTAAATGTCATGTTTCAACGTGGGATGTTAGTTTGAAGTTGTATTATAGGACCGCTACAGTACTTAACGTTATTAGTCCAGCAAGTGACTTATTACAGTACGAGTGGTTTTACGGGCGAGGCGACGTAGGAGCCGACTCTGGAATCTATAGATAGATAGATAGATAGATAGACATTTATTGATCATACACCAATTTACATTGGATTGATAAGGCAAAACAGAACAATGTTAGAATAATAAAACAATAAAACACTTTAAAAACAACTTCAAACAAAGCAACGCTGAAAGTAGATAGTACACTGTTCATTGACAGTCCGAAATGAATTCAGAAATATTATAAAATGCTCTAGATAACAGATAGCATTTCAATTTTGTTTTGAATCTGAACAGGTTTGGCTAATTCTTCAAGTCATCATGTAGCATGTTGAAAAAGTTTGCCGCAACATATTTTGGGGATTTTTTATAGGTCGAGTAGTTGACAATTTTCAATCTGAATTGGTTTCTTTGACGGGTGGGTAGTTGTGGACATCCGCATTTTGAATAAAATGATTTTTATGAATGTAGGCAAATATTGATGATTTATACAAATAGATACTCGTGGATGTCAATATTCTCTTTGAAACATCTCTGAAAACATCTCTTTGAAAACATCTCTGCAAGATTCCCAAAAGCCCAAGTGGAATATCAATCGTATGATTCTTTTCTGTGCTATAAAGACTCTGCTGCTACCAGTAGCGGAACCATAAACTATAACATTATGATTAATGGAAGAATATACTAATGCAGAGTAAACGCTCATGAGACCTTCATTCAAACAGCTCTTTGAATTTTTCAACGTAAAGTAGTGCTGATATCATCAACTAAGAGCAGAGCTACAGAAACGCTACTGCAAAGCATTGTCAGAGGCTAAGAAAAGATATGATGATGATTTGATAATAAAAGCAAATAATAAATCAAAAACTGTATGGAAAATTATTAATAATTTGAAAGGACGTTGTAAAAACAATATACCCATAAACATTCATGATGATAATGGTAAACTGATGACTGTCCGGAAATGGCTGAGCAGTTTAACATCCATTTCACTAGAGATCCATTTTCGGTAAATTAGCATGATCTGAATTATCTAAAGTTGAATATGCCAGTGTCAAAAAAAATCATTTTTCTTAAAGCCAGTTACACCTGTAGATGTTAAAATATTGATTGGCTATTTGAAACCTTTCAACTCAAGTGGATTTGATGAAATATCAAATAACCTACTAAAAAATCGTATGCAGGCTTATGTGAATCACTGGCTTTTTTCATTAATCTTTGTTATTCTGAACGAATTTATCCAGAATACTTAGCTCAGTTCTGCCATTATACAAAAAATGTGATTCTGATGACTTTTACAATTACAGAGCGATCAGTTTATTTTCAAGTCTCTCTAAACTCATTGAAATGGACATCACTAATCAACTCTCATCATTCCTGTGGAGTCAGATACTGTTATCCAGAAATCAACATGGATTCTGTAAAAATATGAGCACAGAATCTGCTCTGCGTGATTTTCAAAAATGTATTGTAGATAATCTTGAAAAGGGAAAATATGCTCTGGGTTTTCATTGACTTTTCAAGAGCTTTCGACTTATTAAATCATATGCTTTTATGTAGTAAGTTAGAATCTTATGGAGTTAGGGGGATATCGCTAAAACTATTTGAATCATATTTGAATGGCAGAAGTCAGGTTGTTAAACTGAATGAAGTTCTGAGTAGTTACCGTGAAATAAATTGAGGTGTACCTCAAGGATCTGTATTGGGACCTTTATTGTTCAACATATTTGTAAATGATATAATCCGT
>WOGN01001127.1:0-20435 GCA_015342105.1 Leptinotarsa texana | reverse complement strand
CTTGAGAATGGCTCCAAAGCAGGAGCCGAAACGTCGAAACGATGAAAATTACAGACGCGGTTCAACCCGGACAACAGTATATCATATATACAGACGGAATGAACCACCTGAGTATCACGACCAAACAAATCATAATCAGCTAATCATAAATTCTTTCTGCAAATGATTCGGTAGGATGCCTACTGCACAATATACAGACACAGCGAGGTTGTCAGCCAATTCGTCAAGTATCTGCCACTCATACCTACAAAATCGTAGGTCCACATGGGAGGCAAAGGATAAGGTAGGTTTTTGGGAATGTAATGCATCTCTCCGGAATGTCAGTATGAATTTGAGTCCAACCCCGGAGTATGTATTCATTTCATGAAGCTGTTTTCTGGCTTTGCCTGCAGGTGGCGCAGAAAACATTCTACTGAATCTACTACAGAAAGAGTATGACTAGCTGAAATCAGTTTTGTTCAGTCGACCTTTGCCGACACGATGGAACGTCAGTATTAACTTAACGTTGACGGCGTTATGCTGTTGGATCACTGTATCCTCAGGGAAGATGACGATGATAATATCCGTCCAGCTTCTGCGAAAGAACTGAAGGGATACATCATGACCTCAAAGGCCAAGAAAGCTCCGGGGCCGACTCAATAACCAACAAGTTGTTGAAGAGACTTCTAGACAATTGCGTTGAGAACCTTCTGAACATCATGAATAGTTCGTTGGCCCTTAGATATTTTTCCAGAAGGTGGGAGCATGCGATCGTTGTTACGATCCCAAAACAGGGTCAGAACCTGCTGTTCCCACAGAACTATCGCCCGATCAGTCTGCTTTCGTCGGCGGCTAAGCTGGTTGAAAGAGTCGCTCTGCAAAGACAATGAAAAAGTTGAGGACCGAAATGTTCTGCCTGACGAACATTTGGCTTCATGAGAGAACACTCCACTGAGTTACAGGCTCTAAATACCATCCACGAATTGAACACCAACAAAAAAGTGCACATTGTTCTGCTAGACATCTCGAAGGCCTTCGACCGTGTATGGCACGAAGGTCTTCTGCACAAACTAATTGCGTTGGAACTGCCCCGGGGCCTGATCAACTGGATTGGGTATTTCCTGGAAGGCAGAACTTTTCAGCGAAGATCTCTCTGTCTGATAATAGAGAGATTCTGCTGGAGTGCCACAGGGGGCCGTGCTCTCTTCTACGCTGTACTCACTTCACACCAGCGACCTACTGAGGCCTGAGCGTGTGAAGATATCCCTATACGCCGATGACACGACACTCTTTTCATTTTCCATGGGTCGAGAGCTCGGCGTCGTCTACATACAATGTGCATTGGACGACCTCGAGCGCCGGAACCTCGATTGGAAGATCCAAGTGAACCCGAACAAGACTCAGGCGATAACTATGGGAATATTGCTATTCTCTCCGGCCAGAAAAGTGAGAATCTCTGAAAGGAAGGTTGACTGGCAAGCGCGGGTAAAGTATCTCGATTTTCTAATAGACCGTAG
Organism: Leptinotarsa texana; assembly: GCA_015342105.1. Classification (NCBI taxonomy): domain Eukaryota; kingdom Metazoa; phylum Arthropoda; class Insecta; order Coleoptera; family Chrysomelidae; genus Leptinotarsa; species Leptinotarsa texana. The sequence goes on along the minus strand of WOGN01001127.1, from coordinate 18,939 downwards.
GTTCACTTGGAACCCGCACATTATGTGCGTCAAATTAAAGATCGAGGGTCGGATAGATAGTCTGTACCCTCTGATCAACAGAAAATCAAAAATGAGTCTAAAGAACAAAATTACCATCTACAATACGATGTTTAAGCCTGCCATCATGTATGCCTCAGGGGTCTGGGGACAAGTGGCTTCGTCTAACATCTCCATCCTGGAAAGACTACATTCGGCAGTCCATGCAGTCGAGTAATCAGCGAGTTTTTGATTGCGCAGAAACTCATGATGATTCGGTTGTTAGGGAAGCTATGGATTAAGCTGTAGACGATCCCTCCCGATATAGAAGGCCCCGACACTCTGTCGAATGAGGCCCTCATGTCCCCCGTTAACGGATGAACAGATTCTTCATCTATCCCACCCAAGCCTGGTAGGGATACCCCGTGAAGTGTGGTACTGATGTCTGAGGGCTTCATGCCGCCAATATCACCTCAGTCATGAACCCATTTGTCCTTCTTCGATAAAAATCAGCTTGAAGGGTGAGAGAGCTGGTTTCCAATCTGAATGAACTGAAGACGGTTGGTCAGTGTTCAGTAGAAATACTCAGACGGTTCACTCCGTCTGAAGTCACCTGCCCGGTACTGATGATGAGGCAGTACCCCGAAACCGGTTTGTCGGTTGGTTACACCGAAAAAGTGAAATTAATTTTGGCTTTTCATCTGCAGGAAGTAACTTGCGACGAATATTTCAAATGGAAAACGTTGCACAGGCGCCTGATTGTTTTACGTCAGCTTTATGCGCGACATTAGCTGGATTACTTGTTATTTTTTTGGGTTTCTGCCACACTTACCTACAACAGGGATATTCGAATTCTTACAGTTGATAAATAATCTTGTTGTAGCTTCATCTATCAAATTAGTTATCATTCACTCAGTCTGTTTTGGTGAAACATCATGAACGGATACAGCATTCAAAAAAACCTGCTATTGTGGATAAATTTAAGTCCACTGTTTCAGTTAGCGATCGACTAACGTCGCACACAAGAACTTGGCCTTCTGCAGACCAAAACTAGGCGAATTTTGCGTCGTGACTTGGGCCTGCACCCGTACCAAATCCAAATGACTCAGGAACTGAGTTGACGACCAGAGACAGCGACGTTTATTTGCTGAATGGGCTCTGGAACGGTTGGCAACTGTCTTTAAATTCCATGAAAAAGTCATCCTCAGCGATGAGGCCAATTTCTGGTTGAATCGGTATGTGAACAAATGAAATTGTCGGACAAGGGACGATACCAATCTACAAGAGATATAAGAGGGTTCAATATTCCCGGAAAAATTATTTATTCGGTATGGATTTTGGGCTGCTGGCTTCATCGGTCCATATTTCTTCAAGTACGACGATGGCCAGGCCATAACTGTTAACGGTGAGCACTGAAGGTCTATGATTACCAACTTCCTTTGGCTTAAATTGGATGATCTGGACACCAACGACATGTGGTTTCAACAGGACGGATCTAAGTGCAACACGGCTCATACCACATTGAATATTCTGCATGAAAGATTCGAGGGCATGGTCATCCCACGGGGAAGTGATGTGAACTGGCCGCCGAGATGGTGCGATTTGACCCCAATAGACTTTTTCTTGTGACGTTTTCTCAAGTCGCGAAAGCGTCAAAAACCACTGCGGTCCTCAAAGTCAACATAACCCATGCCATCGGTCAAATTCAGACTGATTCATACGCCTGAGTTATGGGAAATTGGACGTTACGGATGCGCTTCATCCAAGGAAGTCGTGGCGTAGCAAAAAAAGTGGTTTGAGAATGTTATCTATATGTGAAAAAAATGGCATTGTAATTGATCTCCGATATATTTCACACTATACCAAATCAGTCGCATCTGATCTTATCTCATACACACAAATCATTTACCGCTACCCGATTGTAAAATCTACATTTTATAATGAAATTGATAATGGAGTTTCAAAGGCCGGTTTCAACAACATATTTGAACCCGATAAGTCATGTTTCAATGCTGATAATCTAGTTTTTGGATTTATTCATCCTGATTTTGAATGCTTGATTGCAATTAATCATCAGGTGACAATTATGAGTCGATTAGTATCAAATAATGATGAATGGAGTTTTCCTTCCACCTTATTTACTTGAAATTTGAGCTGCTTCATATTATCAACTGCAGTTGAATGTGAGACTGAGCCTTTATGGACTATAAAGTAATGAAAAGTCCAATCCTGAGTCTATTCAATGACCTCAACTGCTCTCCGTGTAACATCAGATCAGGAGTCTTTCAGTTTTCCAACTCTGTATCGTATTCAAGGACCTAGAAGGCTAAATTCTGTCCATCCAAGCAACGGAGTGCTCCAAAACATTATCATGCATAGTGCACGTGATCTTCCAGGCAAGGCTGCTTGTACAGAGTCGCACTAAAAAACGAACGAAATTTCATTTGTGTTTTCAATAATAAGCGGCTGGTTACGGGAAAATCATTAAAAGTTGAACTGATGAAGAAAACGAAAACAATTTTGTGGTGTCATGATCCCTCAGGGATCAGTATCAGGACCAATATTATTTCGTTTGTAAAATAATGACTTGAAAGCTTTCATTGAGGGTACTTTCTGACAATATATGACGATACGTTTTCAATTGTATATGATATGGATGATTGTAACATATATTTCTAGATCACATTTCATAATATCATTTTTAACAATTGAGCTGCTTTGACAACACTTGGGTGTTACTTAGAAACCTCATAAAGGATATTCCTAGTTGGTTTGTACTGAAATGTATTCATTGCATTATATAGACAGATTATTCTTTAATTATCAACTGTAATAAAATCAACAATTGTTCAAACTTTGGCATTATTATTCAATCAAAGTCAGATACGAAACAAATAAAAACTCACTTGCCGGTAAATATGAACAAACTAGTCAATCTGCGAAGAACTGTTGTGGAACAAATTCATAGTATTTTAATGCCAGTAAAACACAATTGGTTAGATTTCACAATTACCAAAACAGTGTATAATAGTTCGGCTTGAAATTGATAACTGACCAATTCTTGTCACAAAATATTTTCAGTAATCTAGTTCGATTGGTGACCTATTTATTTCGTAGAAGTTCATATTGAATATAAGATAAAGGAAATACTCTTTGTCTGATTTTTACTCAGTGTTTTATTCGTTACGACCGGTTTCAAGTAGGAACTCTTGAAAAATTTTGTTTTCTATATTTGAACACAATCATGAAATACAAATCAATTCAGAGAATTAAGTTTATAACAGAAAGAAAGAAGAGAAAAACAATCACCTCAAAGGTGCTGCTTCGTTCCCTTCTGTTCATAAAAGAGGAAATATGCCTCCTCACTCACAAGCAATTTGGGTGAAATTGGTGACACATGTGAATCGTATTCATGCAACGTGCTACTATATGGGTATGCTGCAATATGCTGTGTAATGCCCGTTGTAAGTAGTCCCATTATGATTTGAAAGTGCATTTGGATCATAACGACAAGGAGCCACATTGTATGTTGCATAATTGCTCCTATCTAATCTATCTGAAGAAACGTCGATGGAAACAATCAATTTGCCTCTGAATATTTTCGTTGGAGCGAATCTTTTCAAATGAATTACTAAAATACGGGGAAACTCATAGATTGATAGGGACTTTGTACATTTTCTTCTTTCCTTGCACCTTCGTCTCCATCCAGAATTTCTTCCCTTGTAAAGCAAGTTATTTTCTTTATTTCGTATTTTTAGCAATCACCATTAATGCCTGCTTGAAATGGAAACAACACTGCTTAAATTTAATAAGCAAAATGAATTCATAGTGTTATTTCAACACATCAGCTACTTTTATCATGTAGCGTATGTATGTGGGGTAACTCGACTTCTGTATAGAATGTATTCAGGTCTCAAAAGTATATTTTGAGAATAATGGCTATTGGCTCAAGTACCAGAAAGGTTCTCTTGCAGAAGTTCATTTACACACTTCAATATTTTGACTCTTGTCAGTTTGTGTCAATGTGCTTTTGAGAATATGGCGGCTCGTGGTTTCGCTCTCTAAAATGATTTCTAGAATAGTCCTGAACATTTGAGAAAATTTGATAACATTTCAGAACATGCTGAAACATGCCGAGAAATAATATAATGTACTGGAGTAGTCTGGAGTTGAAAAAACCAAAACAATCCAGATTATTGTGGAAAGTTTTCACTTGAAGAGGGTACTTTTGAAAAAATCTAGGAGCTGACAGGTTTGCCTTTTAGAAATTTCCAGAACAGTCCCGAACATTTGAAAGTGTTAGAGAGAGTTTCACAACATTCCATGATATTCCAGAACATTCTGGTATGTTTGAAAAAATATCGGGAACATCCTTAATCATTGTGAAATGTTTGAAGGAGTTGTTTGGTGTGGTATCCTGATGGAAGATTTTCGTTTTCATTTGAAGGGCGTGCTTTTAGGCTGGAAGTTTCGCCTTCAACAAATTTATAGAACTGTCTATTCAGGATCATCTCCAGACATGCCAAAACATTCTGGATAGTTTTGAATTGTTTAGGAAAAGTATGAAAGTTTAGGAACCTACCAGAATATCCTGAGACATCCAGACTGCTGTTAGGAACCTACCAGAATATCCTGAGACATCCAGACTGCTGTGAAATATTCTGCAATAGTGTAGACCATTCTTTTGTACATGTGGAAAGGTGTCCATTGGTGAGGGTATCGAAAGCAAGATTCATTGATTCAGTTCTATTTTATAAATGTTATCAATAGATCTACTGTACTGTATAGATTTCAGTCCATGTTTTACGAGAAAACATATTAAGCGACATTGGGCGATATATTTTTCAATGATATATATTTTCAACTGTATTCCCTCATTACTGTTTTTGACACGAACCATTTCGAAATTGCTCACTACTTATTTTCAGAAGAATTTCAATTTTTTTTCATTGTTGAAAACAAACAAAAAATTAAAGTTAGACCTGATGAAAAAATCATTTATAAAATATTATTTTAAAATAATATCTACCTGATGAAAAAAGCTTTCTAATCAATCGAAACCAGAGGTTCCATAAAGATGCTTTGATTTTGAAAAATCTTACTGTATATATGGGATCTCTACTCTTGAGCTAGTTTATGTTGTCTGTTCAAAAAATGAGGTCAATTATAGAAAACTATTTATTTATTCGTCAATTTCCATTTTGTCTTCTTCAAAATATTTTCCCTCAGATAAAACAAACTTGTGCCAGCGTTTTTTCCAGTTCTGATGTGCACTTTTTGGGCAATGAAGATTAAGCAGGCGCATTTGTGTGATGCAAAAGCCGTGAAATATTTTTTCAAAATATCAGACGTTCTTTTCGTATTGCTTCTCGCATGCGGTGCATAATTTCAAGATAATACATGCATATGGCAAGAACTACTGATGCATTACGCTACGGCAATCTGTTTAAAAAAATCTGTTTAAAATATGTTTTGCCGTTAATCAGCTGCCGCCCCCATACGAACGACAACTCTCAAAAGTTGAGAAACTTGTGAGAGCTAAGGACTAACGAGGTCTTACCTTTTAACGTGTGATTCCTAACACGGAATCAAGGAGAACAGTGAATAAAACTCTGACATTTGATCTAACTTGACGTTCTTTTTTGGTATTGGCTCTCCTGGTCTCTTAGATTGGAACGATTGGACTTTAGTTTCATGTCATCACCACATATCCATGATTCGTCACCACTTTTAGGCAAATTTGTACCGCCATTGACGTATTTTAACAATTCCTGAGCGATACTCATGTGATATTTTTTTTGGTTGAAATTCAGTAATTGTCAAACAACCCCTTCCACGGGCTTCTTGTCCAAAATGTCTTGAAAAATTGAGTGGTATCAGTCAATCCATATGTCGACATTCCCAGAAACTTCTCTAATAGCGATTCAACGATTATTGATGACAATTTTCTTCAATTTCTCAACATTTTTATCAGTTGTTGATATTCTGGAGTGTCCAGAACAAGCATTGTCATTTACATATGTTTCATACAAATGTGAAAACATGTTCGAAATGATGTATAGTTGAAGTAACCGGTATTGTGGATAGTTGAAGGTATCGGCGCCCTCAGAGGCAACAATGCGGGGATATTTATACTCCTCATATTGTCAATGTTCAGTTCAAGAATTGATCGCGATTTGAGTGTTGAATTTCGATATTGGTGCAGTTATATTTACTTAGTATATTCAAAATGTGGCATCCTTGTACAAGTACTAATAGTAATAACAAGAGTGATAACAACGCAGACTTTTTCCTGTGTAGTGATTTGAAAGGCGATGGTGAACAATGTTTTAATATAAATAAGAATCTACATCTCAAATTTGGTTTCGAGGTAAACAATCTATTACAAGCAACATCAGATTTGACCGAAATTCCTATTTCAACTGTACCTAAAATAGTCAAAAAACAAAACTTTTAGATTACATCTACCGAAATCATTAGGAAAAACAATATACGGCTGTTACAAAGGCAAATATACCTATAATTGAAATCATTATGAAGGAATTGAATACTTCCGGCTACAACGCATGCTGCTGTGACAAAACTCTTCAGAATTGAATGAAGAAACTAGGATTCAGATTTAAAATAACAAACAAACGTCAAACAGTTATGGAAAGCAGAAGATAATGGACTTGGTTAACAAATACTTAGAACAAATAACTAAATATAAACAAGAACAACGACAAATTTTGAATAGACCACGTATACCTAGGAAAAATAATCCACTTGATTGGAGACATCACATGCAAACTGTAATTTTTTCAGAGAGAATGCTGAATGAATTAAATGCACAGCAAGACAAATAAAACTGTAATCGCCACTACCACACAAGATATGCTAACAAGGAATTGAACGAATTTTCCAACAGGGCTCTGGATATCTTATTATCCATTATTCTGAACTGTTTCGAAGAATTAATCCTAAATTTTTTACTGAAAAAAATAAAAGAGAGTCGTGGATTATTGAATGATATTTAAATCATCATTATACAATAATATGACATTCTTGCATATAATTTTCGTGACATTGAACGTGTTTCGATCACTCTTTATATTTCAAATAGATATCTATGCCATTATCAATATCATATTAGTTATTTTACACGCCTGTTTCCCATTTATTACATGGTCAACAACATTTGGTCAAACGAAACTAAAATTGAATGTTTCAAGTCAAGAATTTCGCAATATATTACCTACCGATTAATTTGATTTGCGTGAAACCACCAACTGCCGATCCATTCATCATCTCGTTAGGTATTAGTGGGTCTAATTCTTTCTAGTAGGTAGTACCAGTGATCTTTCTGCAATCGGTGAGTGATATTTTAATACGTTCTACATGTAGTCGGAATTAATGAAAACTTTTAACATTAGAAGTTGATTAATAAATTCTTTTATATATACATATATAACTCGCTACATCAAATGAAACATGACTTAAAAACGTACTCCTGACTGATTTTCGACAGGGGTTACAAGATTAGGACTTGAATCTTGTCAATGTTATTTGTTTGGTGTTTTTTTAGAGCATGCATGTTTTTTGTTTGAGTGTGTCTTTTATATTCAAATATTTGAAATTGAATATACTAAATTGTGTGAATGAAAGAACGGACACCATAATTATTTCGACTTTTTACTTTTGACTTAACTAAAACAAATTTATTATCATTTAGATGATCAATCGATGAACTTTTTTTGGAGACAGATCACTGGAACTCAAAAATAACACTAAATTTCTATGCGTCTTCATTGACCAGAATTTAAAATTTGTGGATTATGTTAAACAACTCACTAGAAAAGTATTCTCTTGCTGTTATGCGGTTAGAGTGATTTATAAATAATTGGGGTTCAGTACTGCAAAGATGGCGTAGTATGCACTCATAGATTCTCACTTACGCTACGAAATACCGTTTTGGGGAGCATGCAGTCCAACTTTATTTAAAAGTCTATTAATTTTACAGAGAAGGGCATTGCGGTATATAGGAAACCTTAAACCAAGAGACTCTTGTGGAACCTTCTTCAAAACACGTAATATTCTAACGGTAACTGCATTATTTTTATATTGGAATCTGTGAGTTTAATAAATAACCATATATTAAATTTATCTGCATCCTCTTCCCATTATAATACCCGAAACTGTAGACACATTTTGAAACTCACTGTGCCAATAAAAAAAATACCAGAGACTGCATATTTTACAACGGTGGAAAAATGTACAATCATTTGCCTATGGGCATAAGATCTGCCAATATAAATGACTCCCAATCAAGAAAGTTGGTCAAAGAATTTCTATCTGATAGACCCTATTATACTTTGGATGAATATTTTAACGATAGCTTTCAAATGACTTATGCATATTTTTCATCCTTACTTATTTAGGAGCTCTTAAGTTGTTACTTTTCATGAATACTGTTTTATAAACTTGACTGTTACTCTTTTATATATATATATATACATTTCTTTTATTTTCTCAATTTTAGCAGAGTTTGTACCCATGCACTATTTATATTTTTATTTTAATTCCAGTTGGTATGTATTGCGTTTTTTTAAGTACGTATTACACAAGCTTTGTCTACAAGATCATGTATTATGATAATAAAGCATATTATTATTATTATTATGCCGATCTGTACATCTTACATGCATTTTTATTGGCATCACATCTCTTGGAAATGATGACTTGAGTGATTGATGAATGCGAAATTATTAAAATTGAAAGAAGTTTCGACTAACGGAATCATTGAATATTTTCAATATTTTTCAATGAATTTTCTGGCCTGAATGTACTAGTCGAAATCCCTCAAATTGGCTGTGTTAGTAATCAGGAATATCATGAAATAGATATTCAAGAAGTTCTACAGATTTTTCGAACTAAAAACATTCATACTATTTACCTCTGATCAGTTTATCTAAAACACTTGAAAACTGCACTAATTGATATTTGTTTCGATAAAATAGTTGAAACTATATCTGTTATGGAAGTTGAATATTTGAGTATTTCAATAGATTCCGGAAATACATTTTTTTCATTTTAGGTGACATTTTCCGTTCTTCAACAACAGTACAGCTCCATACTCGTTTTTCACATCTTCCACTCTAACAACATATTTTTGTACATAAGTAACTGTACAGAAACAAATAAGCTGTTCATGAATTCATTCTAACATACTATTATTCCATTTCATATACATTTCATCTACTCATGAATCTTTCTTCTCTCACCTAGTTAGTTAGAAACTTCCTGAAATAATCATATTTTCCTAGTGCTGACTCCTTTGCAAGGGAGTCATCAGTCTCATTGCCTTCCAGGCCAGGTATTTCCATCGAGAGTCGTTTTTGCCAATTTGCTACCAATTTAGACGTTGCTTGACTTCCAACGCCACTTGACTATCCGAGAATTTCTTCTTTTGACTTGTGTATGACGTTGGATTCTTCCAATCCCTCCGCACACAATTCAATAGCGTGAATTTCCGCTTGAAATGCAGTCGAATAGGTTCCTAGGCAGGTTAATATCTCTGTCCTGGGTTTGTGACTGAAAACACTTGCACTATCTGATCGTAATACTTCTTTTTCCGGAGGATCTAGGTCTCTCTACTTGGGATAAGTACTTTATAAGGCAGTTCGTAGTTGACAGTTCGAGGCATAAAGTCAGAGGTCATATCCAGAATACTGTCAATTCCAATGTCAACCAACAGTCTGTTGCACTCTGCATTGAATTGATTTGTGCAATTGGCAATGACATGCCTATCCCTGTAAGCCAGAGTGCTTCGCGTGGGCCATTTTCTGTGAAACCTTCGGCCACCAGATAATTGCACCATAAGTGATCATTGGTCTAACAGTCATCACATAAATCCAATGGATTTGTTTGGTACCTAAACCCCAAGTTTTACCACAAATCCTTTGACATGTCCATAGGAATATAAAACATTTCAGGTGAGTTTATCATCAAGGACAATGCCAAGATATTTCACCACCATTTCAAATGGAATGACCTCTCCGTTGAGGGAAAGTGGCGTTAGATGGTTCAATTTTATTCTCCTGGTGAAGGGGATTATTACAGTTTTGCTGGGGTTGACAGACATCTGCTCCCTCAGGCGCCAACTGTGAACAACGTCCAACGTGTTTTGGAGGATATCACAAGCTACCCTTCCCAACTTGGACCTTGCCAAGGTGACAGGGTTATCTGAACTTGCATATCTACTTTTCTTTTATCGATGGTATCAAGCAGACTATTCATCAGCAGCGACCACAGAAGAAGAGATAGTACCACACCATCAGGGCAGCCTCTGATGACCCTGAATATAATGGGCTCGCATTGAAGAGTCGTAGTTGCGGTTCTGTTTACCAGAATGGCATAGATTCAGCCAGTTATGGTCGATTCTATGATTTTCGAGCCAGAAATAATCCTATAGATTGAGGTAAGCATTGTCAAATGCTCCTTCAATTTTAAGAAATGCAGCAATCGTAATCTCCTTGTTGTCAAGAGATTGGTAGATTTTCTCTACGAGGTTGTTCAATGCTGAATCTGTAGATTTACCGATTTGATACTGGTGGTTATTCAAGGGAGATTTAGGTAAACAGCATTACCTATTATCCCCATTGAGTATTTTATGGAATATAATGATATTCAATTCATTTTTCATTTCAATGGATTTTTGATATTATTCAAGTTTCTTCTCTTGTTTCGAATATATGATATAAGAGTATAATATAAGTTTCTACATCCAATAATTTAATATAAATACCCCAAAATTCTGCCCCTCTCCCCTTGAAAATAAATGTATTCACCAGAAACAAATAGTAATGATCATATCGACAGAGAAGTTGCTGGATGTAAAGAGAAACTGCTCATCGATATAGATGTGTAATTCAGGACTCGATACAATATAAACGTAACCTCTCTATGGCCTGGATCGATCACCGTAAGGCATTTGATACAATATCACATGAGTTCATCTTACATTTGCTCAGATGTCTTACGGTACCTGACAGAATGGTGAGATGCATCGAACAACTGATACCACTCTGGCGAATTCGCTTCACCATAACATCTGGTCAAGCCACAGTTCAAACAGGGCGGATTACTTCCAGAGGGGTGTATTTCAGGGCGATTCCCCAACTCCTCTTCTCTTCTGCAGCCATTATCCGTTGCGCTAAGAAATACTCGAGGGTACAAATGTGGCAATCCCGTAAACTGGAGGCACAAAGTCACCCATTTATTTCATATAGATGATCTCAAACTTTATGTCTCTGGAGAGAGGGATCTCCATCAGTCCTTGAGAATAGTGGAAGAGTACATGCATGCTATCTGTATAAAATTCGGGATAGACAAATGTGCAATGGTCCACCCCAAAAGATGAAGACGTGGGGCCTACGTAGAGGATGTGTAGCTCTTAGATGGAAGCATCCTTCATTATTTAGATGCTGGAGAGACATATACTTACCTGGGGGTGGAACAACGCCACTCACAAGAGGTAACAGCAGTGAAGAACTATCTCTGCTGCAAGTATGAGAACAAACTTCAACAGATCTGGTCATCGGAACTGTCGGGGAAAAACAAAGTAGCTGCAACAAATATGCTTGTCGTTACAATGTTATTCTACTCGTTCGGAGTGTTGAAACGAACTTGGGAGGAGCTGTATTAACTCGACGTAAAGACCTAAAATATGATGCATCTCTATTGAAGTTTGCATCCCAAATCGTCCGTTCCACGTTTGTACTTCCCCCGACAACAGGGAGGCCGTGGACTTTTGAGTTTGAATTATCTACATGACAGAATGGTTCCGGATATAGCCTGTAAAGTTGTCAAGAGTTTGGATCCCCTTCGACACTGAACGAAGTGACCACAAGTCTGTCACAGAGTTGGAACCCGTTCATATAAAGCTCATATGGAAGCCGCAGAGATCACCTCCCTTCTACGGAAAGACAAGGATGAGCCAATGCACGGGGTCTACTTCAATAACATATCAAAACGCCTGATTATCGCTTTCCTCAGGTCGAGTGGCCTGAAGTCGGAAACAGAGATTTCCATCATGGCTTGCCAGGCTGGTGTCTTCAACACCTTAGTCTTCCGCAGTCGCGTGAGGGGTATAGAGGTTCGTGGCACAAGGTGCAGGATCTACCGCGAGGCGCCCGAGACCCTAATGCACTTGCTATCAGCATGTCCAGCATATGTGGTTTCGGCCTGTATCCATCTACACAACGCGGCACTTAAAGTGCTATATTACCATCTACGGCACTCTTATGGTTTTGACGATACAGCGGTGATGGCCTACGCTCCGAGGGATATTGAATCCGTTGTCAAGATGATTGTTCTGATCATTGGAGTTCTTGGTGGAATGATGACCATTCTGCTCTCGAATATTAAAGTCATACCGGCCTGCCGCACCAAGGCAGAAATCTCAGACAAACAGATGCTGAAGGCTATCATTTTTGCCTCACTGCGCTTGCTCAGGGCACATGATTCTCGGACACAATGATCACTTACCCTACAGTGTGGGGAGTGGTCGTTGGTTGATAATGCTGGCGCGCCTTCCCGAATGTATCAGTTTCGAGGTATAGGGCTTCACCAGCGCAAACAACCGCTAAAAAAAGAGGAGTAATTGATAATGATATCTATCATAAAAAAATAGTACCAAAGGCCTCTATCGCTATCAAATGGAATAATTTTATAGAATATTGTAGAACGACGTAGATAAACAGCGAGTGAGAAAATGCAGATTGGATTTAATTTTTTAATTGTAAATTGAATAGAGTCTATACTCACTGGAATAGTCTTTGAAGATTTTGACAGCATTTTACTCGTATAAGAAGCTACGAATGAAAATGTCAGTCGAATGTTTAGAAAATATAAGAAAGTGCTTGTTGCGAGTATTGGCATCATTATATACTCGAAATGTATTGATTTTCTCAGCTAAATATTTTTTTCTTTTAATTTCAATATTTTATGAGTAATTTTCCATTATATGGAATATATAAGAATTTATGAGAATACCTGAATATTCAACTTTCTGTGCAGCCGTAATTTCGACTTTTTTCCAGTCCACTGTTAATTTGTAATATTTTGAAGTGTGTTGAATTTGATTTATGAGAGGAAAACGGTAAAGATGTTGTTTTCCCGAATTCTGTTTTGAAGAAATTTTGAAATTTTTTATTTTTATCTCATGCCAGTTATATTCACTGCAGAATATTACATTATCATCAGCAAAACTAACAAATATCGCCTTGAACTTTTGGATCAAAAAGTTCGTTCAAAATGACAATCAAGAGTATTGTTCTTTGGGGCATTCAAAATTCCATCGACTTTACATCGTTTCTTTCTATTCCATATGTAACTTCGCATTAACTGAAGTAATAAACCCCCGAATCCATTATTTTCCAGTAGTTGTAAGCTGACTGTGATTGATAGTATCGATGCCTTTACGAGATTGATGAAAATATATGATTTTTAGCGATTACATCTGATGTTAATTTCTCTTGCCTATATGGTTTATGTAGTATATTAGAATTGTCAAAAAAGTTCAGTATTCTCTTCTAAATATCTCAAATATTTTGGCGAAGATGAAATCAAGTAAATTGGTCTATAATTTTTTATGTCGGTGTCATCTCCATTTTTGAATATTGATGATTGATTGATTCAAATGTGGATAGAAATATGCCCGTTTTCAAACTTCCATCAATTAAATAACCCATAATTGGAGTTTCGATGTTAGAGATTTGTCTCAGGGATTCTGATATGATGTTGTCAAGTCATGATGATTTTCAATTCTACATTGCACAATATTGATGGTTAACACTCACTAATCTGGTTGGCGATTCAGCAATCGGTTGATATATTAGCGATTGAAAAAACAATGAACCGTTTGTTCAAGTTTCCCTGAATTCATTCCATTCTGTAGAATCGTATGAAGTAGCCATCGAAGATCTTTATTTCTAGTTGATAAGCTGATAAGCATTTCTATAAAGACTGGAATTGATATTCATTTGTCTTCTTTTTCTCCCGTTCATTGTTAGAGTTTTCTAACGTGAAGTTTCATTTTGGAAACTGGTTGATGAAATCATGAAATTTGCGTAAGTTACTCATTTGTTAGTATTCAGTGTATGTTGTACTTTGTTTATTTTCATCTAAAAATAACTGTATCAACTCCGAGGGTTATTGGTGAAGGTAGCCACTGTTGATTACAATTGAATTTTGGTCAACGATATTGATGATTCCGAGAAGTCAATCGAATATTTGATATTCCGGGGCTGCAAGTTATGACTAAAGTCACCAGGTGATTTTGCCTGACATAGACCGGGCTTTTCGTGATGATATCAACGCTATTGATCTGATAACAATAGATGCATTTTACAAACTTAATTTTTTTTAATCACATATTGGTGCCTTTATCTTGTGTGCCAGATTCTAACAACTTGATGACTTCATGATTGATAGTTCTGGAAGAACACGTCAGGATTAATCACTTTCAGTCCACAACAAGTACTATTCCTTTACTCCAGAACTATAATACTCTTGCTTCGGCGTTTTACCAACCAAATCCGTTAGAAGAGTGTTATAATTCTGGTGTTTCGATACAGTACTTGTTTTGGATTCATACCACACTAGAAGTTACAGTTTTACTTTTTCTTTCGAATCTCTATCAGTGTATTTTTTTAAGGAATGCAGTTATAGTCTTGCCTGGGTAATTTTTTGAAAATGCCTAGCGAAAGGGTTGAAACACGCTTGCCTAGTAATAAGGTCTGCGTTATTGTTGAATTCCCATATAAAAAAGAATGTATAATATTTCAGTACATTAATTCTCCTGAGCGGATTCTCGTAGTTCTTTTCTGCTACTATGAAGGATAGCATCCCGGGGTTGAGTTATTTTGGACTTTGTATAGCAGTAAAAGAAACAGTATTACAAAAAATCTCTTATCAATGCAGGCTGCTCATTTTTCACCAGTCTACCTCATGAAATGAAAAACGCAGTATTCTCTTGTGTTTTCGAGTTTCAATTAACGAACTCTCATTCAGAGAATGCTTTGATAATGTAGTTGGCTTGTAGAAAACTAACGATGATGATGGATATAGCCGTTAATATGTGGTAATAAATCATAAATAACAAAAGAGAATTGCAACTTTCTATGTTGTCCACCACTTTCATTTGTAAGTAATGTTACTGTATTATCGTCCTATAAAGACATTTTCAATCTTATACATTGAACTGTATAAATTAATGTATACGTTTGAAAATGTCCTCATAGAACTGAACTGCAATAACGTTAGCTACAGATGAAAGTTTAAAAAAAAATAAAAAATATGTTTTTCCCGTTAACCAGCTATGGCACCCCTACGAATGAGAACCCTCAGAAGTCGAAAATTGTGAGAGCTAAGGACTATCGAGGACACGGGTTGTGATTCTCCTTTCTACATTGTTTTGAGTTCACAAAGGTTGACTTCAGTTTTCCTTTCGATTCTTTGATTTCTGGAGTAACAAGAACCCACGACTATTCAGAGAAGGGCATATGCAATTCTCCAAAAAATCAATGTTTGCATAGGTATATTGAGAGATACAACAAAAGGAAATTCAAATGACCAAATGTACGCTTACATGCTGAAAAGATCTATCGAAGACTGGATAGTTCATGAATTAGAGAATCAGAGTGGCATACACGGTAATTCATCTTCGGAAGAGAATTTATTTGATTTTCATCAGAATGGGACACATCCTAATTATGTAGATCTAGTTAGACAACGGTTAAATAATGAATACGCTGATCCATGGATTGCTATGGCCTCTTACATTCCCGGACCTATTTCCTCTTGATTTGTTTTTCTGTGGTCACCTAAAATTTGTTGTTTTGACTCCACAAAGGTTGACTACATTTTTTTTGATCCCTTGATTTCTGCAGTGACGAAAACCTACGAATATATAGAGAATGGCATATGCAATACCCCAAAAAAGTTAATGTTTGGGCTGGTATATTGCGGGATACAATTATTGGTCTAATATTTATAGCAGGAAATTCAAATGACCAAACGTATGCTTTCATGCTGAACAGATCTATACAAGATTGGATAGTTCATGAATTAGAGAATCAGAGAGGCACACACGGCAGTTCATCTTAAGAAGAAAATATATTCCATTTCCTCGAACCTATCTCCACTTATTTCTTTCTCTGTGGCCACCTAAAACTTGTTGCTTTTGAGATGCAACCTGACTCAATAGAGCAACTGAAAAAAAGAATAATCCGAAAATACCGAGCTATTTCCAAAAAAAAATTGTCAATGTACGTCAAGAGTTTGAAAATCAACTCTATTATTGTATTGACAAATGGAAATCATTGTGAATATTTCTCAAAATAATAATAGAAAAACACTGAAAACTGCTACATCGAATGTAGCATTGGAGAGCATTTCTTGAGAGCTTTCCGAGGAAGTGTCACATGTGACACAAGTAGGGAGTTGCCATTTGAAACTATAAAGTTGAGGCGGCTGGGGCGAGGGGCTGAGAGAAAACAAATTAGCAATTTTCGAACTTGTTTTCAGCGATTTCTTATATTTCATTTGGTTGCTCAGATATAGCCATTGTGAGTTTTAAAATTGTCACCCTGTATATACCTTCATTTTTTTCTGTCAAAGTATCATATCTGCTCTCCCATGAAGAACGTTCCCGTTTTTTCTTTATAGGCGAGCTTTTGGAGATATAGGAACTGGAAAGTTCTAGAATAGTTCGGAACATTGGGGAAAATCCGAAAGACAGGCATAAGCTAACGCGAACATTTTTGTGGTGAAAAAATAATTTGTAGTGAATTGTTTTCGATGATAGCTTGCAGGACATTTTAACCAATTGACACAAGTCAATAATGAATTGAACACATAAAAGTTTCTCTCGAATTACTCCATTGGTGAAAGCCGTATGAATATCCCTTTCGTTGTTTTTCAGTTTATCTCATTCACACAGTCAGATGCGGTGGGGGTTTATATTTCATGATATTTATAGACGCATTCTTGATTTTTTCAGTTTCCAGCAGTCCCTTTCCAACTCAGCAACCTGTGAAAGCATGGAAAGTGATAACCACCAAAACTGTCTTCAGATCAGAATTGATCGACCACTTTACGAAAATGACCAACTGAGGCAAGATCTCCGATATGAGAAACAAAGAAAAACATGTAAGTTATGATGATAATAATAATGAACATGATATTAGAGTTTATTGGCCACTAGTTTCTCCATTTACACAGCAAAATTTAACTTGTTCGATTGGTGAACTATTTATTTGGTAGAATATAGTATTAAGAAAATAACCCTTGTCTATCTCAGTAGAAATTAGACAAAATTCATTCTCTTTATTCTTTAAATAGTAAAATTCACATAACAAAACATTTCAACACTTTTGATATAAAATAAAAAAAACAAATGCTTTGTTCTCTCTTTGCAATTTTGTTTTTACGACAGTGTTTACCTTGGTTTTCTGAAAAGCACCAATCCATGATAGGTGCTGATGAACAAAACATTTTATTTTGTGAAAATTATTTTGAACTCAAGCAGTAACTTACCGGGGAAACCTAAAAAGTTCTAGACTTGATACTTCGTAATGGAATTTCTGGCGTAGAATGAATCTATCGAACACACTTTCCCTGAACCAGAAGAAAATTACGGTCTCTTGACGCATTTCCCTAACCAAGTCAGCATCCTCAGGAGATCATTATGACTGTTACTTACTTACTTACTGCTACTTTGATGTATGTTTGAGGTATATAAAAAGAATACAAGCACTTTCAGGTATATTCCTGACAGCTCCCATCATTGCTCACAACAAAATTCCGGGACTACAATTCGTTGTCCATCGACTGTTCACATTTCTCTTGGGCAAAGAAAGGTATGAGATTGAGAAAAAAGTTGTTATGGAGGTGGCTCAAAGCAACGGGTATCCATCAAACATGGTGGATAAATTAATTAGAGAACAATAATTCAGGGGGTACCTTCATAATGCCTCGAGTTTTCGAAGAGAAAAAGATTCAAAATTCATGGTGCTTCCGTATGAACCTAAATACATCAATGAGTTGGTCCATTCAAAAAATCAAATATTAGAGTGGCTTTCCAAATTGTACGTACTCTCCAACAAATGTTGGCAATTCGAAAGATAGCAGGTTGGAAAAAGAAAAGTCTGAGATTTACGAAATAATCTGCGAGGATTCTGATAGGAAATATGTTGGTCAAACCAAGCGGACAATATTAGCTCGCTACAAGGAACATGTTTCGCATGTTCAGTTTCATAGACTGGAGAAATTTAGTGTCGCTCAACATGCCACAAAGAACTATCACATAATGAGTGAGAAATGCTTAGAGTTATTGAGACCAATACATGACAACAGGTTTCGGGACGCCTTCGGAAACTTGGAAATCAGAAAGTGTGAAATTAGTTCTATGTATAGCGACAAAAATCCTTTTACTAACAGCCCTTTGTTTGATATCATACGTAATAATTCTAAATAAAAAACAGGGAAAATGTTGGGGGTAGTCACTAACAGAGGAAATACGTAACACATTGGAGGTATTAAAAAACAGGTAGCTTAACATAGGAACAATAACATATAGCAGTTAGGCCACTAGCACATAAAAACACCAACATAGTAAATGAATTTAATCATAATGAACTCCTGTGGATGCTAAATTTGTTAACGAAACGCGCGTCGGGGGTCGTAGTTTTGCTCTGGTATTTTCAATAGATATAAAATTCTTTATATAAATATATAGATATAAATTTCTTTCCCAAAAATTAATCACTCCTAAAAAAATATAACCCCTTCAATTCAAATAAGATTCCTCTTGGCTGGGATTAAATCAAATAGGTGATTGAATGTCATTACGATGTCATCGATGACATAAGCAGATCAAGCTTATTCCGTGACATAAAAAAT
>WOGN01001126.1:0-20435 GCA_015342105.1 Leptinotarsa texana | reverse complement strand
TTGATTTGAAAACCCTGAAAAAACAATTACAAAATTATTGAGATTAACTGAAAATAACAATTTTATTAAACAGAAACTGAATTTACCAAAAATTAACATACAAGCTACAACCAAACAAATAAAATTAAAATATTAATGAAAGCTGAAAAATAAAGATTGAAAAATTGTTATTAGCAAAAATGAAAAACAAATGGAAAAAATTAAAGAGGTCTCAAACCAAGTTATGCCATATATCATTTTTGCTAATAATAATTTTTCAATCTTTATTTTTCACCATTCATTAATATTTTAATTTTATTTGTTTGGTTCCAGCTTGTATGTTAATTTTTTGTAAATTCAGTTTTTGTTTAATGAAATTGTTATTTTCGGTCAATCTTATTAATTTTGTTATTGTTTTTCAGGATTTCCAAATCAATTTATATCAGATTAGACAATGGAAGTCCGAACTGATGAAATACATTCTGGAGATATTACAAAATAAGCTAAAACGGATGATTGTGAATACTCCGTGGTTCGTGCGGAATGTCGAATGAGGCCCTCATATCCTCCATTAACGGATGAACAAATGTTTCATCTATCCCACCCCAGTTAGGTAGGGGTACCCCTTGAAGAGCGGTACTGATGTCTGAGGACTTTCATACCGCCACCACCTCTCAGTTATGAACCCATTTGTCCTTTTGATAAAAATCAGCTGCAAGGGTAAAGCCGCTAGGCTTCAACCTGTTTGACCTGCAGTCGAGCTTGGACATTTGTCGATACGTCAGCAGTCGTCATTTCGTGCGGTTATAGATGTATCAAGATCAAAAAAATCATGTATTTGTACGTCTATGCATTCACGCACATTCTCAACGGATTTGAAGTATATTCTAGAACAGAAAAATTCGTCATATTTCGCCAACGCGGTGTGATTTTTATGTTATGATTATTGCCGTCTCATAAAAAGGAGCCAAATTGCCAAATTTCCAAGTTGAAGTTGTATATTTGAATGTGTAGTGATGAACTGGAGATATTGTGTGGCTTACGGGGATTCGATTTTAACTTTCTCCTATGCTTATCCGTTCTCAGGTCACGTTTTCAACTGAAGGAGATCTGAAGAAATCTCATTGGACACTGAGAAATGCTAATGATAAGAATATATTAATTCTTCAGTTACAACTTCGATTCCAGACGAAAAAAAGTGCTTTCGAATAAAATTGATTCGAACAAATAAATTGTACAAAGTAAAATAGCCCCAGAAATTGTGTGGATTAAGGGTCATGAAGAAATTCAGAAAAATTAAATTGTAGATGAAATGGCGAAGAAAGCAGGGGGGAACGATATTTCTGAAATGAAAATAACATACACTGATCTTACGAATGTTTTTAGGGAATAAATGCTATATCACTGGCAGAAATTATACTCTGGATCAACTTCTGGTCAGATATATAGGATAATTCAAGAGATTCTGCAGAGGTCTCTGTTGCACATATATGAAATTAATAGAAAGTTCATCAGATCAATCTGCAGAATGCAATCTTGACATGCAATGTACCCAGAACATACATTCAAAATAGGATTAGCTGAGAATCTTGTGAAAAAACGTTATATCATTCAATTCTAGAGTGTGTTGAAGATGAAGAACATATTGATAACCTACAGAAACTATACATATATCTAAAAAACGAAAATATGACGTACCCAATGAGCTTGGATTAACTTGTAATCAATATAAACAAAACAAATATTTTCAACGTTCTTTTCGAATATACCAAAAAAAATTTTGGCAGGGATATTGAAAATTCAATTGGCTATTGGCAATTGAATTCATAAATATAATTTTAGTTTTCAGTGAGTTTGTATACTCTATACATTGTAAAATAAAATTAACAGGATTACCAGCTTGCTTATAAGTCGCGTTCTGTCACGTTAAAAACGAATGTAAATCCGGTTCAATAGTGAAATGTGGAGAAAGATAGAAGGAAGGGAAGAAAGAAAGAAAAAAATATAGAGAAAATATGAGAAAAATAAAACGAAAAGAGCAAAACTGTTTGTATTTTTAGATAATTCATTTGGTGAACGAGAAAGTACAAAAACAGAAAAGTTGAAATGAAATTAAACTGAAAAAATTAAAATAAATAGATGAATGAAATAGTAAGAGAAGACTCATCAAGACTAGCCAAACAGTAAATTTTAGAAATACGAAAGAGTTGAAAATATTCAAATATTGAAGAAATTGTATATGTTAAAATAGATCATCAAAATGATCTCTCATCACACACACACACACACAAAGAAGTTTTACGTCTTTGAAGGTCACATATTTTTTTTGGAGAACAAAACACAATCAATAGAGGAAAATCCTCAAGGTGCTCTCATTCTCAGGAAATTTATTTCACATAAACGCAGTTCGTCAGATGAAAGAGTTCTTAAACAGTGAAGTTTGAGGTGTACTGAGATGAATCTCAAAACGATAAGCAGCAACAGTCCGTCGCGTATTACTGATATGTATCGCTCTTGGTGGAATCAAATGTGCCAATTCACTTCAACACTTTCCGTGAAATTATCTGTAGAAGAGAGACAAATCTCCAACCCGTTTTTTGATATTCCAGGCTATCAAGGTTACACGTGATGCTCGCGTCTCCAACCAAAAGTTACTGAGGTGTGTACAGTTTTCTGGTTCGGAACAGTGTTCCAAGCTTCGGAGAAACAGCCTTTGCAATTCCAGCGACATGATTGTGCCAAGATATTGGGGACCATTTCAACCCCCAACAAACTTATCATAGCAGAAAGCAAAATTGTCTGACCTGACACTATTATATTCGGTTCGGAGACACTTATCGCCTTGGAAAAAACCGATGCTTTGGTTTTTGTTGCACTGAATGGAACCTGGTTACTTTCACACCAATTCAAAGTCACTTCTAGATTCTCATTAAGATATACACCCTCTTGCTGCCAGTGAAGATGTGCCTCCGTAGCCAATGTCCTGGAATCCAAATGATATTGAGGAGATAAAATAAATAATACAATAGATTATGGTTTATTTAAAAAAATCGCGAGGGACTCAGTAAACTATGTTTGTGGCCTTATCAACCACAAAATACAAAAGACAGCAAAAACTTCCATGTATACAAAATTCACATTTATGAATGCCTACATTATCCAATGAAAACGACTAGTTGATGAAGAAGTAAAATAACAAAAAAAATCGAAAAAACACCATTACATCCTTTTTATGAACAGGCCTGAAAAATTTATTGAATTCAGAACACTGGATATATCCGATTTTGCTATGACCATCAAAAATAATCAAAAATTTCTCAACGATTCCATCATTCTTGTTTACAGTTAAGCCAGTCTGAAATTATTACTCTTGATCTGATCTGAATATCGAACTCCTTTTGTCAATAAAATATTTTCGTAATCCTTTTGCATCATTGTACCAAAACCATTTACCTCAAATTGAAAACAATTAACCAAAGTTATAGAATAATGTTGAAATAATTCAAAAATCATATGATTGTGAAATACAATATATCAATGTAAACAAAATCATAATAAATTAGAAAAGAACAACGTCATTAATTTAGTTTGTTCTATAGATGGCTGCATGAAGGGTCTGTTCAATCTTCCCTAACTATCATATCGAAGCACTGTTCACCGAGACATCATTGATTTCGAGCCAGTCAGAGTATTATCTGGCGAATAGGGTGCATGAAGTAGCAATTCAAAATTTTAATCGTTGATTTTGGTAATTGCGATATTGGATTTGTGAGCTGGTGCATTGTCTTGATGAAATAATACCTTTTTCTTAGCCATATGCGGCCGGCCGTTTATGCTTGATTTTTTATTCAAACGTTGCAAATACTCGTCTTTGATTGTTTGACCTTTTTTAAGATAGTCAATGAAAGTTATTCCACGCCATGACCTTGCCTGCAGATGAAACGGAATTCGTTTTCTCGGGAACCGGTTCTCCCTGTTGAGTCCCCTGTTTTGATTGTATTTAGGGTTTGAAGTGAAAAGTTTCAGGTTGGGTTAGGTTAGGTCCAAAGTGAGTGGGTCTATTCGACCCTTCACCTCTACCCGCAAGGGTTTATTGTGGCTCATACCTATTCGCAGCCGACCAATCAAACCCAGTTGGTTAATGAAGTCAATTGGTGAATGCTTCATCAGGTCAGATGATAATAGTTAGGTTAGGGTAGGTCAAAAGTGAGTGGGTCTGTTCGAACCTCCTCCGCAACCCGCAAGTGTTTATTGTGGCTCACACCTATTCACACTCGGCCAAATGAACCCAGCTTCTTAACGAAGCCGATTAGTTTGTATGGTGAGAGGTCTTTCAGGTCAGATGGTAAGAGTACGGCTCTGCCGCACTCTAAAGATCTGATTCGACCCACAGCGAGGCAGGCACAAAGTATATGCTCTGTTTATGTGGTAGTTGGATAGTCAAGTTGCAAGATTCCCACCTTGATACCGACAACAACCTTCCCATATGAGACTTTTTTCACGCCAGCTACACCTGACGATGCCTCAGATTCAGCCGTGCAGGGCTTTTTCGCCTCTGGTTTTCGAGAATCATCACTTGAGCGCAAACGTTTGCTAACATGGGGGGTTAGTTCCCTTACTTGAGACAGATTCTGCGCACGATGCAGCTCTCGCTCCTGATCTTAATTTACAGCGAGGTCAATTGGAGTCGTAAATTCGGCATCCATCTCCTCTGTAGACTCGCTCCTGAACTAAATTTACAGGGAAGTCAGTTAGAGTCTTAAACACGACATTCATTTCCTCTGTAGTCTCGCTCCTGAACTAAATTTACTGGGAGGTCAGTTGGAGTCGTAAACTTGACATCCATCTCCTCTGTAGACTCGCCCCTGAATTAAATTTACAGGAAGGTCAGTTGGTGTCGTAAATTCGACATCCGTCTCCTATGTAGACTTGCTATTGAACAAATTCACAGGGATGTCAGTTGGAATCGTAAGCTCGACATACATCTCCTCTATAGACTCAGAATCAGAAATAATTTTTAAGTTCACTCTGTGCATAAAACTCCCCCCAGTAGCTAGGAAAATAAGGTCAATCACGGCAGAGCCCCGCATTACCGTGACAGTGCGATACTACGACGAGAGGGCGCCCGGTATCTCCATGGTTCCGTAGAGAGAGCTGATAGGCTCACTGTCATTCATCCGATCAGCTCGGATACACAACTCAGGATTGAGCCATTCAGTTATGGAATAATAGAACCAACCACAAGTGATTCTATTACTCTATAATCTCGCATTCATCCAGCGGAGCTATGTGGAAGCAGGCATCCGATGGCCAGTTTGCTCAACCCCCACATCCCAAACCAATACACAGTGGTTCAGGCAATGAAAGTTGAACAAGGACAGCTAACCCGCCAGATGATAATAGTACGTCTCTGTCGAATTGTAAAAACATGATTCGACACTCAGCGGGGTAGGCACAAAGTATATGCTCTGCTTTTTCATCATATTCTAAGTAGAGCGACACATACTGTCTTCCGACAGTCCGTGTCGACATATGATGATTCAAATGACAAATGACTATTGATGACTGCCAAACAAATATTAAACAACGGATGCCTTCAAACTTGAAACATGTGCTTCGTAGATTGTGTACTTTATAATAGAGCGATATTTTTTAAACAACTACCGCCATCTCTAGGTCTGGTCGAAAACTTTCGAGACCACATTCGTAGTGCTTAGTGAATAGAGCATCAACACAGTAGTTGCAGAAGTACTGAAGTATTGAAAACCGTTCACATTTTTTCCAAAGTCACCTCTAAACCGAATCGATCCATTCCTAAATTTCTCCCAGTTGATGGTTTCGAATTTTTCAATATGCATTTAAAAATGTCAGTAATGTAGTGGAAATTTGAAAAAACAAAAGGCTTTCGTTTTGAGTTTCGCAAATTGCTATTGCAATTTACAATTTGCTGTGATTATTCATCACATTAAAATTGCAATATTTTACTATAATCTCGCATTCATCAGTTGACGAAACCGAAACAAATAGTTCTACAAAAGTCATTGTGAAGCTAAATACAGAAAAAAAAAGGAAAAGTGGAATTTTTTAATCATTCAGGTGTAAGTTCGCATTCTCTTCAAAAAAGGGAAGAAAAATAAAATTTTTTATGTTTTTACTGCAGTTATGTCGTTACTGCAGTTTGGTGGACATTTTCAAACTGATAAAAATTTTATTGTATAAGTTTGAAAATGTCCGTATAGGACGAAACTGCAGTAACGTTAGTTACAAATAAAAGAGGTGAAAAACATAGAAATTTTCATTTCTCTTTTCATTATGATTTCCTATTACCTAGTAACGGCTACATCCATCAGCAAATGAGCAAATTTCTTCCAGATATAATGGAAGATCTTTCAATAACACTAACGCTTTGTTCTTCGGTTATAACCTCCTATACTTTTCTTGAAACATGTGGAATTTCTAAATTTTTCTTGTTTAGGAACTTTCAGCAAAAACGTCATTATTGTTTCATCTCTTGATATGTCGACTTCGAACAAGTCTAAACGAGAAATTTTCATTGAAAGTTGCCAGTGCATTGTATACGCAATAACAATATCAGTTGAACGAACCACGACGAAACACAAAATTTGAATTAACGGTCTTATCAAAAAATCCAAACGGCGACCGGAAACTCCATTAGTATTTCCATCGAACATAAATGAGAATGCATTGCGTTGCCATAAATTCGCAGTTCACAACCACGGGCCATTGTGAAAACAAATCAACACTTTGCGTTTTATTGCAGGTTTTTGGTCGCGATATATCGATATGTGGTCGGTTGATTATTACGTGTGGAGAACTGTTGGTTTGCGCTGTTAATAGATCTTCATTAGTACAATTGATTTCGTTGTGAGCTATAATGAATCGTACTGGTGTCAGACAATGATTATTACGACAGTAACGTTGTTATGTTCATACTCAATTATATACTCACAAGATATACTTTAATAGGAAAAAGTTTTCATTACTTCTTGTCAGTACAGCATCTACACTCTCAAAACCAAACAAAATTTGGTTTGGTAAAAACTTTTTCAGTTTAAGGTTGGGATAGGTTAGGTTTAAAGTGAGTGGGTTTATTCGACCCTCCGCCACTAGGATTTATTGTGGTTCACACCTATTCACGACCAAATAA
The DNA here is from genome assembly GCA_015342105.1 of Leptinotarsa texana. Lineage (NCBI taxonomy): Eukaryota > Metazoa > Arthropoda > Insecta > Coleoptera > Chrysomelidae > Leptinotarsa > Leptinotarsa texana. Next base: position 13,288 of record WOGN01001126.1, on the reverse strand, counting down.
ACCCATCTTCTTAACGAAGTCGATTAGTTTATATGGTGAGTGCTCCTTCAGGTCAAATGAAAATAGTACGGCTCTGCCGAAATGTAAAAACCTGATTCGGTCCCCAGCGGGGCAGGCACAAAGTACATGCTCTGCTGTTTCATCATTTTCCAAACAGAGGCGACACATACTGTACTCCGACAGTCCGAGTCTCTGCATATGATGATTCAAATTACAGTGACCAGTAAGAAGGCCTGTTACATCGTAGTTCATCCCTACTGTAGTCCAACAGCTGTTTGGTATCAAGCTTCGAAGGGTGAATGAACTCCTTTGAGTGAGCCAATCCTAGAAGATTCTGCCATCCAGGTGTTCAATGTTTGTTTGACAAAGCCTAAAGCGATGCCACTTACAGGTTCTGGTCTGATGAACTTGCATGCAGCACCCTCCTTTGCAAATAAGTCAGCAGCGTCATTGCCTTCCAGGACTGTATGGCCAGGAATCCAGACCACACACAATCTGTTAAGTCTTCCTATCGAGGAGAGTCGTTACTGGCAATTTGCCATCAATTCAGACGTTGCTTGGTAGGAGCCAAGAGCTTCCTATGCCGCTTGACTGTCCAAGAATATTTTTATTGAATTGTGTATGAAGTTGGATTCTTCCAATCTTTCCGCACACAATTCAGGTGCGTAAATTTCCGCTTGAAATACAGTCGTATAGGTTCCTAGCCAGGTAGATAACTCTGTCCTGGGTATGCGACTAAGAACATCTGCACCAGAACCGGAAGGTGTTTTTGATCCATCTGTGAACCAACAACTATCTGCCCTCAATATTTCCTTCTCCCAGAGGATCCAGTCCTCTCTACTCGAGAACAGTACTTGATAAGACAGTTCGTAGTTGACAGTCGAAGACATTTCCAGAATGCCGGATTAATGCACATCCAACTTACTTCCCAATAAGACCCAAAGATGATACGAAGTATAACAAAGTTATGTTCAATCGTTCAGGTTCAAGGCACCCTGTGGTGAATACAGCGCTAGGAGATGACCTTTAAGACTATCTTGTGTGCAAGTTTGCTTCATTTCCTATATATTGATCCTTCACTTATTTTGATATCGCGATTCGTTTCGATTATATGAATTATTGAATAAAACAATGTCGAATAAAGTATTCGCAATGATCATCTCTAAGTATTCGTCAAATGCTACGATCATTTCTAGGACTATCTAGGTAGACGTTTGAGGAGTCGCGAATAGCATGCTTCAGAAGTATATTTGAATGCCAATACGTGGAATACCTTGGAGAATGGAAGCTTTCGACCAAGCTATAGGAAGCAATACCCGATAATGAATGATTGGTAAATTGTTTTCTTTCCCAACCGATCGCTAGTTATGCTATCGTTTGATTGTCAATTTTACGATAATCATTGTAAGAAATAAAGAACATGCAGAGAAAAAGCAATACTTTATTCAATGATTCATGAATTTGAAATTATGTCAAAATGAATAAGAAATAAAACAAACTTGAATTCTGGATTTTTTTCAAGGAAAAAACACAGATTTAAGTTGGATTTGAATTGCTGGTGATTGAATTCTTTTGAAAAACAACGTTCTCAGGAAGTTTATTCCACATAAACACAGTACTCCAATTGGAAGTCCTACAGTAAAGTTCGAGGTGACTCAAAACGATGAGCAGCCGCAGTCTATCGCGTATTTCTGATATGTACCTCTCTTGGTGGAATTAAATGTGCCAATTTACCGGAACACTTTCCGTGAAAGTATCAATGAAAGAGAAATAAAACTCCAACTTTTATTCGATGTTATAGACTACCAAAGTTGCAAGTGATATTCGTGACTTCAATCAGGTGAATCGCTCTTTTTTGGATTGAATCCAGCAGCTTCAGGAAATACTTAGAAACAAAGCTCTATAAATGTGAACAGTATTCAAAAATTGCTGAGTGGTTCACATTAGTGTTCGAAATTTTTGAGAACCAGCCTTTGCAATTTCAGCGACATGATTGTATCAGGATACATTGGTATCGATTTCAACCCCCAACAAACTTATCGAAGCAGAAAGCGAAATTATCTGACCTGATCTGAGATTTATAAAGCATCAAAAAATAGTTTTCAACCCCCAGCAAACTCATCGAAGCAGAAAGCGAAATTGTCTGACCTGATCTGAGATTTATAAAGCATCAAAAAATAGTTTTTAGTGTCTTCCCAGGATATCTTAAACCTAGAAGACAAAAAAACATAACTTTGTTTCCCCCATTTGATGAGTTGAATTCTGGCCTCGTTGGCCTATCTATTTTCTATGCACTTTTTATCGACCTCGAGCGCTAGTACCTGGATTGGCAGATCCGAGTGAACCCGGAAAAGACTCAGGCGATAACCATGGGAAGATTACTATCTTATCCGGCCAGAAAAGTGAGAATCTCTGGAAGGGAGATTGACTGGCAAGCGCTTGTAAAGTACCTCGGCCTTCTTATAGACCGTAGGCTTACTTGGAACTTTTTATCGATGTGTTCAAATCTGAAGCTGAGTTTATACATATTTCCTTCTTTAGAATATTAATTAAATCAATCTCAGTATATGAAAAGCATGACAATGATTTTAGATGATTTTATTCTGGCCGCATAACATGTAATCGATGCTTGAGAAATAGTTGGAAAATAGTACAATATCAAGATATGAGCAGCAGTTTGATCAGTTGATTGTTTGAGACACATATATGATCATATTTGAACGATCAATATATTTATTGGAAATCGATCTCTTTCTTTTAACTTCTCAGCATTTACCACTATTTCTTTATCCAAAATTTGATATAAATTTCACCGAAAATTGATTCATGAAGTACATCATTCAACCTGCTACTACTTAATCTTTTCTGTTCTTTCAAGTTGCACTGCATCAACTTCTTCATCATTCTTCAGTTCTATTACTTAATATCGAGCCATTTTTAAGCCAAACATATCTCTTCTACCTTCTAGAAACAAACTAATCTATTGGATTAACCGCTTTTAAATTGACAAGTTGAGGATTTTGCTGAAAATTTCATCTGAAAATAACGAGTTTTCCAGGATTCCGAAGGTAACTTGATTTCTCTTAGAAAATGATCGGTACTCCCCCTTCCTGATAAACGTTGGTGAAACGATCAAATGTTTTCTTTTTTCATCGATTTAGAGTCGCTTTCCTTTGCTTAAACCACATTATTATACTTTTATCTTTGCTAATAAATTGAAGGTTAAAACTTACTACTGCACTCCTCCGCTAGCTGCATTTCGATTTGAATTATTTGCACTTGCCAAAATCAATAAAAGAACTTGATTTTCTTCACTGGTTCTACTGGTATACAAGGTGTTTCAAATTCAATCCTCACTATTGGGACCTGGAAAACTATGAAAGATACGAAGATGGTTAAACTGGGGCATTTACCTAAGAAAGTTCTGAAATTCCGAGTATATCCGGAGATTTCCGGAAAAACAGAATTTTCGGAAAATGGTTTTCATTCTTTTCTAGCTTTATTTTTCGAAGGATTCGAAAATGAATTACACTTCCAAATTGCCACTTTCTTCTTGCTACATAACGGTGTTTTCAGATTTGCTATCTTATAGGCCTTACATTGGATTCTAACTGTTTTGAATAGAACCAGATTGTATTTTTTCAATGATGTATCATAAGTTATCATTCTTTTTCGAAAAATTAGAGATATTGAAAAAATTACTTCTTATCATAAATAACTTTGACTCTAATGTTCCTAAATTTGAATTTCAATTTGTTACACTCAATAACATTTTGTTATTGTACAAGTCATTGAATTGTTGGCGAAAAATTAAAAACTGCTTTCACGAATGTAGAAAACCAAGATATGATTACAAATTCATTACAAATACGATAGAAACAGTGTTAGGACATCGGACATGTATTCAAACCTGTATCCCGAAAGACGCCAACCACATCTAATTATATTCAAGTTATTGGATCAGAATCTCACCGAGTTTGGTTCAGTTGAAAAGCCGAGGAAAACATACGGTGACAGAATGGATCAGAAAGTTAAAGAAAATTTGATAAATGAGGTATATATGAGGTAAGTTAGATATTGTGTCCTTTTAAATATAAATTATTAATTTGCAGATGAACAAGAACCCGGTGAAATCTACACGTCAAATTCCTTCCGAAATGAATATTTGTCATACAAGTGCTTGGAGACATCTCCAGAAAACGGTTTAAAATTTGCACCCAGGTGATCTCGAAAGGCAATTAGAATTTTGTAATTAGTTAATAAGAAGACCACATTTACCTGTTTTCCTGGAAAATGTAATTTGGACAGATGAAAGCACATTTACGAATTGTGAGATATTCAACCCCAGGCAGTTCTGAGAAATTTGATTTCAAGTGCAATTTAGTATTAACTTGTCGGCAGGAATTTACAAAGATAGGATTTTGGGTCGTTATTGACGGAATTCTGAATGGAGAAACCTATTACCAGTTTTTTATGTCGATTTCTTAAGACTTTTTGGATGATCTACCTTTGGCTAACTATAACAACTTCTGGTTTCAACTTGATGGTGCTCCACCGCACACCACCAGACGAGTATCCAATTACCTGACTGACAGGTTCGTTGACAAATAGATAGGAAATAATGTGCCGGTGAGATGGCCAGCAGGATCTCCAGACTCAAGTGTTATGGAAACATTCTTATGGGCTGAAAAACAGAGTTTATGGTCAGAGCTAATATCAAAATATTGAGAACCTTCAACATAGCTTTGTTACATAGTTTGTAAAATTGTGAAGAAAGAAAATTAATTGTGCAGTTAATAATATTCGAAGAGAGGCATAGTTGTGTTATCATGAACAAGGCCAGAATTTTGAGCATTTCCTGTGATTTACTTTTGTTTTTACATTTCAGTTAATTTTTGTTATTTGTTCAAAGTTCTATTTTCATTCAAAAGGACACAATGTCTAATTTACCTCATAGACATACCATTTATCAAATTTTGATTGTTGATTCTGTCTCTGTATTTTTTCATTGACTTTTCAAACGAAGCAATCTTGGTGAGATTTTGATCTAATAACTTGAACATAGTTCAATGTGGTTTTCGTCATTCGGGATACAAGTTTAAATACATTTCCGACGTCCTAACACTGTTTCTATCGTATTTGTAATACATTTGTATCATATCTCTTTCTTATTCCGCCAAACCAACAAACATAACGATTTTCGTCACTTATCACTCATTAATCTCATTATCTATTTGTCAATTACATGTACAAACTCATATGAATTCTTCGACACACTGAACATTTTTTCGTAGTAAAACTATCGTTTTTCTGCAGAAAATGAACTTCGCCTTTTATTTTCAAAAATGTTTTTATTTTTTGCATACAATGTCAAAATCTATATGTATATTATTTGAAATTAATAAAGACCTTCATTATTATTATTATTATTCATTCTCGAAAACCATTTTTCGTTAATAATTCAATAACTTGTACAATCAAATGTCATTGAGTGTAACAAATTGAAATTCAAATTAAGAAACACCAAAGTCAAAACCTATTATGAATAGAATAATTTTTTTCAATATCTCCATTTTTTTTTAAAAGAATGATAACTAATGATAAATCATTGGAAAGGTAAAATCTGGTTGTATTCAAACCAGAAATAATCCAATGTGACGCTTATAAGAAAGAATAATGCTGATGATGATGGTCGGAAGACGAAACGTCGGATAACAAATCTGAAAACACCATTATGTAGCAGGGGAAAAGTAGCAATGTGGAAGTGCAATTTATTTACGAATTCTTCTAAAAATGAAGCCAGAAGAAAATAAAAACCATTTTCCGAAATTTCTGTTTTTCCGAATATCTCCGGATATACCCGGAATTTGAGAATTTTCTCAGCGGTATATAATTAGTTAGGTAAATGCACAACTATGCTCCAATTTAACCATCTTCGTATCTCTCATAATTTTCGATATTCCAATGGTAAGGATCAAATTTGAAACATCCTATAGTGGAAAAAATCATCTACCATATTTAATTAATAAAATCATGCTTCACCACTGGCACCGAATAGTTGGTAGACCGTGAGAAAACCGTGTTATTTTGTCTTATTCATATATAGACTCAGTCGAAGAAATGGCCAAAATATTTCAGGTAAGTAAGATAGGATAATGAAATCTGACTCAATCATAATCACAAGAACTTGAATGCAATATCGTCAGGCAATTAATTTTCCTGAAAACATGATATTGCAAAAGCAAAGAATTGTAGCAGAAGTCACCCTCTGAATGCTTCTAAATATAATGTATTTGAATGGAAGAGCAATGGGTCCATTCAGAAGTAATTTCGTTTAACCGAACTGAATTCTGTTAAAATATATCCACTCACTGCAAAATGACTCATTATATACGACCAACCTCCATTGGTCACGATATATCCACTCCTGACTTCTTACTTACCCCTTATTCCTCCCACCCCTTCCCTCTTTCCGATATTTCCTCGTCTCTTAGTGAAAAAGTTCAATGTATTGCTGGATATTTCATTCATTTATCTTGGTGAAATTCGATTGAATTTAATTTCATCAGTTTTGACAAGTCATATTTATTTATTTTAATTTTGATATATGGTCTATTGATTATGACGTGCGAGGAAGTATTGGTTTGCGCTGTTCATAGATATTCACTAGTAGATTTGATTTCGTTGTATATTGTAATGAAGTGTTTTGCTGTCAACTCGTTTTAGTTATGATTATGGTATTTGCATGAATGAACTACTAACTTTGCATTTGTCTGATATTTCAATCCCACAACTTCCAATACAACACTTGAAACACATCCTGACAACAAATAGAATTCTACTTTCAAAATACAGATTTTTTGAAAAAAAATTGATTTTGTCTGAACATATCAAAATGTGCCAAGGCGAAAATATTCCAAATTTCGAGGTTGGATGAAGTAAATACAGCAGATGACAAGGAGTTTGTTTTGCACATTGACGAAGAAATTGTTTCTCTGAAGCTTTTTTCAGACAGAATCAAGTCGTTTTTAAAGAAATATTCTTAGGTTGCCACAAAAATTTCATGTTCATTTTGTAAATAGTAGGTCATATAATGCACAAGATGAGAGTGGAACTGATAGAATAAATCTATGGACTTGATCACCTTCTACAGATGAGATGGATTTCAGACAAAAATAGATAACATTGGGCTTCATCAGTGTTACTTAATTAGTTTTATAATTAATGATACCTGTTTGATTAGTTGACCATGTGATTTCATTTAAACCGTTCAGAATTAGCCAAATAGTTGGGTAGGAGGCTGCTAGTATGTATATGTATATAACATTATATATGTATGTATATACATTATGTATATATAACATTACTTTGACCTAATTAAATACAAGAAAATATGTACAATACGGTACATATTTCAACAAAATCCCAAAATACGTCAAAATTAAATTATAATTCGACATACTTCGACGGAAAAATGCTACACCTACCTTCAACTAACGTCGAATGACAGGTCCAACCCCAACTCCAAATATAGATTTGTGATATATCGTTTGAAAGGTCTCTTCATTCTCTATTCAAAAATGTTATCGCTTTCAAGTTGATTGCAACAATTAAGAAAAATTAAATTAGGATCGTGTGCTTACCCAATTTCGATAAAGCACACTCAAAACTTATTGCAATATACTCAAAACTTATTTCATGTTGAGGTATTGATGATAAGTGATCATAAGCCATAGTAATATTCTGTTTAGATGGATCCTTCAAAAAACTGTAAATAATTTCTGTGGCAACGTTAGTTTAAAACGCCTTGTTAACTTGTTTTGTATGTTAAAACATTATTTGTCAGTAATTTGATTTAACTTTAAAATTTAAATATGTTACTCAACCACTACAACTGGGTCCCTGGGACCCGTTACAAAAATAAGCAGAAAAAGTGAACTATTCCGTGAACATTTCCAAATGAAAACAGATATTCCATGATATAATGTTAACTCATATCAAGTATAAAAAAAAAACGCAAACAAGACATCTTATTCTTTTGACCTGAAACTTCAGCAGCTACCAGGGCGTTCTGGATCGATATTGAAGATATCGGAGGCTGTATCTCGTAATTTGCGATTAACTTTTGGATTGGAAATTCAATGTCTAATTTTAGCCTCGCACAAAGAAATTCCAAGCTGTTTGATAAATTCAGCACGTCTCATTTGCCGTCCATATGGAGAAAATTGATAAATATCTCCACTGTTGATAGCAGATACATACAATATCATATGGAAAATGGTCATTGGCCATTTTATAGTACGCCGGGAGGTTGAATAATTGGCGCACTTTTGGTCTAACGCGAAAACACCTCCTTTTGTACTATTATAAAAAAGGATATTTTCGGGTTTTTTACTTGTCTCATCTATAGTATTATCATTGTTCCTGCTGAATAACAAAACGACCGATTTATTTGGTTTAGGTACATGTGAAACAAAGGTTAACTGTGACTGAAAACCAAAAATAGACGATTGTGCGGGCCTTTTCCTCGCTGGTAGGAATTCCGAAGGGATACATCTTTTATTTTATTTTTCATAGTTCCGACGCATGTCAAATTTCGTTTCATTAATTTATTCACTAATTCGATATAAGTATACTAGTTATCAACTGTTTAAAAATCTGTTTAAAATCTGTTTTTTCGTTAATCAGCTGCCGCCCCCATACGAACGAAACCTCTCAGAATTGAGAAACTTGTGCGAGCTAGGGACTAACGAGGTCTTACCTTTTAACGTATGATTCCTAACACGGTTGCAGAATCATTCCAGCTTCAACCAGATGAATTCTCTCGAGAAAAATATCTGGTCGAGGCAGGAATCGAACACACGACCTTCCGATCGTGAGTCGGACGCACTACCACCGCGCTAAGAAACAATGAGTCTAGAACAATGGACAAATTATTAACATTTCTGATCTAATACAACAAATAACTCAGTAAATCCAAATGAAGATTTTGGGTCGATTTATGTATCATTTCGAGCACAATATATTTAAAAAGTTCTTTCGGAATAACATTCCAGAGACATCGTCCAAAATGAAAGTCCTGATGAGTATTTGTAGACATTAATCCTGGATCCAAGTAAAGGAACTTTCAGAGTCTGTAGGATCCTGACCTTAAGAAAATTCACAGCTCAAAGAATCAAATTGACTGTTGTTCAGCAATGAAAACTTTTTTTATTTTCTTTTAGGAAAAAATCTGGCAATGGGAACTTGATCAACTGCGATATCATTGAAATAAAGTATAGGAAAAATACAATCGAAGAGAATAAAAAGTATATCGTTTAATAAGGCTGAACAGCTTCTAGGTTCGAACAAAAAAAAATGAGATTGTAACAAGCACAGTGAATAATGAACGCTTATCTCTGTAGAGTATGAAGTGTTGCCAAATCTACAGAACACTTTTTTGCGAATACCAAGCTCGTTTGCAAAAAAGCAGAAAAGCTCAAGTTCCCTGAAGATATATCAAGTAACTGACCACTACTGCTGGGTTATTTTGTGAAAGGGCTACAAAAGTAATATTTCATTTCCTCGACGAAAGAATAAATTAAATTTTTTTATTTACACAACACAACACGGTTCGGTGGTGGTGCAAAATATTTCCCTGAATCCGCTGATGATCAATAGTTACTTCCACAAACTACACCAAAGAGCAAACAGTAAGAACGAGCACAATATGTTGTGGCTTTTATATAATCACTTGGAAATATCGATCAAATAGGAAATTTTACAAATTATATCTATTTCAATATTCAAATGAAGTAAGGAGGAGTGACTTGTGTGTTATTCAATATCCGTAAAAGAAAGTAGTTGTTTCATATAGATCATCTCTTCTTGTCTATAAATGAAAGAAAAATCATGTCGTCGATCCGCACATTTTTTGATCAAACAACTCACAAATAAGATTATTTTTATTTCAACTATACAAAGATTTATAAAACTGAGATATGTGTTTCGCTATTCAATAGCATCCTCAGTGGAAATCAAAATAAATCTCATCGGTAAGATTTGATATAACATCCACCAGTTCCGTTCAATGTTTTTTTGATAGTTTTTATTGATGTCCATAGATTTGTATCCCTTTTTTGCGAGTTTTCTATTTGTATTTGCTGCAAAAAGATTATTCAATAAATGATATCGATTGTTTATGCTATAAGTGATTGAGTACCACTTCGTGATAATGAAAAACTTCAGAGAGCAAGTTATTTGTTATATAATGGGACCTAGAAAGTAATATCAAGTGAGATTTCAAATGAAAGTGGATGTAGAGAAGAAAGGAAATAAGTATTATTGTTGTTTTCCGAGGCATCACTTACATTTGAATAATTCAGTGTTATTAGGTTAATTTCATTGTTTGTGTTGAGATAAAGAGAATAAATGATTGGGGTAAAGAGAAATATGGAGCTTACGTAGATTCTAGTGAGCTGCTTTGCTTCTCATCTTTCATTTGATTCATCAAATATTCTCAGTGACATAAAGGAATGCAAAATGAAGAAACATGGTGGATTGAGAAACAAAGTACAGTCAAATCAAATGTGTATCTGTATCAAAACTCTGCTAGTTTGTTTTTGTATAGATTATACTTTGGGGAATTTTTAAGGTGGAAATCTTACCTCAAGATTATTTCAGAGACTGATTCAGTTTTTTTCACGTCTTTTTGTGTTAGATTGCAAGGTTTTCACCACAATTCAATTGCTAACGTTTCGGGAACATCTGTTGTCATATTCAGGGCTGCGATGAAAATAAATTAGTATATGGAGTGATATTTAGTGAATGGTATTAAAGTCTTTATTGTGAATAATGCAATTGTTTTTCACCAAGTAGCGGGTCAGCGAATTCAAAAAATATAATTTGTCTTACACATTCAGAAACACTTTTGGCGATGTCGTTCATTTTTACTCTCCCAACCTAATGGTATCTGGGCCATATTGTTCAGCTAAGTGAGGGTTTTTTGTGAAAAATTTCCTAAAAATCAAACTGAACTGTTATTGCTATGATGTTATTGCATACAAGTGTATTGAAATAAATTTATATTATCCGTGCCAGTTGAATGATAAAATGTCAATTGTTATTTTCATTTATTTATAAATAATTTTAAGTCAGATGGAACAAATTCAAAAAATCTTTGGCCAACCAACTCAAGTGCGAAGACTACAATACTTTATACATTGGTTAGACTGACAGCACTTCCAACCAGAGATTTGAGGGATATTTGTAATACCAAGCCAAAGCTATATTTGATAATATACATTCTAACTTCGAGACGAGACGGATTTCATCAATACATAATTTTTTAAATGCCGTTTCTGTGTCTCATACAATGTAACATCATAGCAAGACCAAGAAAGTGTTTATGTAAACCAAATTCATCAGCGTGTTTTGAATGATACAACGTCAGAGAAGTTTGTCACGTAGCTGAAAACCACTCAGGATGTAGATATGAGATAATTTTTGATGATGTCTAGTTCCTTCTCGAGACCTTCCTTTTAGTCGATTGATGGTGGTTGGTTTTGTGGTTCAGATACTGTCCCATGTGAGTAGGTTTTTGGTATACAGATGTTTCCCACTTAGTGTCGGTCTTCTCCACCAAAACGTCTAAGAATGGCAATTCGTTGTGGATTTCCTTCTCCATTGTGAAAGTGATGGAAGGTCTCATACTGTTGATGTGTTTCAGGAAGGCGTCTAGTTTGGTATACCCAGCATTGGAATCGTGAGTTTGGTCAATCCAGCTAAATAGGTTTTCTTGTGACCTCCATCGCACGTGGACGACTGTTACGAGGAACGGTTTGAGAAACGGGGGGGTATGAAGCATCCGTGATTTCTTTCTGGCTTTTTGAGAGGCGGCAAAGAAGACAGAAGGTTCGGGGAAGTCATGGGAGAGCCACGTAGAGGGTAGGACACGAGAGTCCTAAGAGGCTGGTTAGGGGGCGTCATCCCTCAGCCTGAGAATAGGGGCCTAAATATGAAAGTTATTTTGTTTCTTAACGCAGGGTGCAAAATTTTAGGAATCTCAGTAGCGAATTCGTAGGCCAGTATTGGTTTCAGGAAAGTTGGTGTTGAAGACACATCCGGTTAACTAAACCTATTGGGGACCATGAACCATCAAGTAGGCTTTATGTACGTGTTTTTTTCACATACTGACCAGTTGATAGTGAGAGAGAGAGAGAGAGGGACTTCACATATTATTGGGTCCGAGTTCCCTTCCCTAGTGGGTTGTGTTCCTAGTGTGGGTTATTTAGCTAGAGTTCAGATTGAAAAGAAAGCAAATTTAAGATAATACACAACTTTCCCTAAAATAAAAGTAAAGCTGAAAGTATGTTGTATTGAGTTGGTGCATTTGTAGTTGTTTGAGAGGTTAAATGATAGTGAATAGCACAGTCAAATTGACGACATTTTCTTTATTTTTTTTTTGTTTATTCTATAGAATTTTACAATTTTTTCGGAGATTTTACACGTTTTTATTTGTCCATAGTCGTCGTAGTTTTATTCATTACATTTCATATTTGGAACCTCAGATTTTCATTTTTTCGTAGGGTAAGATGAAGTGAAGAAAAAAAAGACTTCCTAGTGAATCTATCGAGAAGAGAATAGTGAGTGAAGAGTATTTCAACTAAGATCAGTTACAGCATTTAAGGTATCGTGCTGGAACCATATAATGCGAGAGAACTATAAGTATGAACACCAAATGATTAGATATCAAAAATACCTCCTCTTCGTGCAAGAGGCCAAATTCAAGCCTCCTTCTGAATTGCCTGACATTCAAAATTTGAATTGAAGAAATCGGCATCTGATGACAGCAGCTATCAAAGTTTATTTGAATAAAGCAAACACGACAGTATCGAGAGGGTTACCAAGAGTTGGTAGACAGTTAATGACGTATAATTTTCTTTGAGATCAACTTGACAAGCTTGAGATAGTTCACTCAATAGCAAAAAATATAGACGTAGGAGTACATACACGTGCAATCCTATGCGACTTGTCGAAAGTCTTCGACAGTGTCTCATTAGTGTCCTATTAGATAAGATCCATTAATACGGGATACGTGGACCAGCTCTTCGACTCATTAGTATTCATTACCGACAGACAACAATACATATCCTACAATAATGTGACTTTCAGGACCATACGAATCAAACATAGTGTGCCTCAGGGTTCAGTCCTGGGGCCACTGTTGTTCATAATATATATGAATGATCTGCCAACCTTCTTAGACATCGCAGATGTATTTATTTACGCAGACGACTCAACTTTTTTA
>WOGN01001125.1:0-20436 GCA_015342105.1 Leptinotarsa texana | reverse complement strand
AGAAGGAACTTCAACCCTACTGTTCCTCTTGTTCACATTTTTGGTTGGTTCAGGCCAGAATAAAGAGTTTTTGAATGGAGATGGTATAACCACTCCTGGTAGTATTAGATAATATTTGGTAGTAGTGTAACTATCCCCAATTTCTGCTTTATTGACTAATTCCCCTCTTGATTGTTTGCCTTCGATGTTATCAGTTCGTTTTTCTGGGGACATTTCAACATTTTGCAGTATTTCTTCTATACTCTTTACTGATACACTAGTTTCTCTATTTCCACCATTTCTTTCCTCAACTATTTCGTCAATGCTTTTCTCCTTTTCTGGTATATATTCTTTATAAAATTCTTCCTTGGAACCAATAATAACGTCTACTGCGGTTTCAATACTTTCAAGTGTAGGTTCTATTTCAAAAATGTCTGAAGGTACGGCATCCAGCTTCAAATTGAACTGAATTCTCCCATCCATCGTCTAGAATCCGGTCTCTATTATAATGTTTGGTTGTTTCTCTTTGTCTTGGGATAATCCAGATTTTTGGAACATTTCGTACCAAATGTCATATAAACTCTTACCTTCAATATTACCTGTCCAATCTGCACCCATCAACTCATAGCATTTATTCAAAAAATCTGGCAGCACATAAGACTCAAGATATCGCAAATGGCTCTCTATTTCAGTATTTACTGCTTCTTTTGTTTTGTCTAATTCATTATTATCTTGAGTTAGAAGTTTGTGATAATCAATATCATCAGCATTGGAAAGAAAACGACCAAATACCTTGAAATAATTTTTGAAAATATTTTACAAATTTGTTACCCACATCCAGTGGTTGTAGTATATATGTAGAATTCGGTAACAGTCTTATCACGATTATTTGTTTTCTCTGCAAAATTCTGCCAAAGTAAAGGTAACATGTGATTTATGTCCATCCAAGTATAATATTACTGGAAACTGGATGCTTTCTGATGGCTAAAAAATATTAGTTATAAATTCGAAAAAAGATTCGGAGGTCATCCATCCACTGGTTGACTTACTAATACCCCAAGCTATGGGCACTCGTGACACAACATGCTATGGTTGGTACTAGTCCCAAGAACAGTTAGACATTCCTTGTCAACACCAGATCTATCATGAAGTGACTTACTTCCTTTCTTAGCAAGTATCCTACTATCTTTTGGTGACAAAAACGCAGATTAATCCGTGTTCAATTAAAGAATTTAATAAAATTAGTGTAATTCCAATTGGCGTAGTTCTTGGGACATTATATTGTTTGGCTGCAGCTGAACAAGTTGTGCCATTTTTTATGGAATCCAAAGCACGTCTTAGATCGTCTTTGCTGTTTTTAAAGTTTTTTTGTTGACATGCTGCAATCAAAGCAAAAACAACTATAAATGATTATATCTCAACGTGAAAATAATAGAGGATACCTGTTTAGTTAAACCAACATAATTCAGACAGTTGAAGTTCCCAACTCCGACATCTATGTCGGAATTTGGATACGATTTCTAAAAGGAACTCTGCTATACAAAATGGTATATACTCATGTTATTTAATGCGGATAGAAAGGTACAGAACCAAGTCTACCAAATATGAGATGTACCCATTTCCGACACCCATTGTCTGATTTGGGAAACACACGAATATACTTGTACCTAATTCCGACACTATTTAATTAACATTAAACCCTATTTATATTGAAATTTGAAGACTTTATATTCAACCCCATGAAGTTTATTCATATTTACTCATTTAGTAGTGACTTGTGGCTGAGAAACTTATAGTCGAAATCTGCTTACCTTATTAGAAATACTTTACAAATGAGCACAACACACAACTTTCAGTCACCATCCAACTTAAAGGTGACGTCCCGACTGTGACAGTATCGCTAAGATAGAAAACGAATCTTGACCTAATTAATTAATGTGGGATTTTATCATCAGATATTTCAACATGTATCTATTTTTTGTAAAATATCATATGAACAGAAATGCGCCGGAATTTAGGACAGTGTCTGAATTTGGGTCTCCTACCTTATATATCTCAGTTATGAATTTTTTTATTTCAACAAGTACATGCTATGAAAATTGTTTGGAATTACAATCACAATTTCCATTTTTTCATAATACAAAACTGAAAATGCCGAATTTTCAGACCTGCTGAAAAATGTACTCCTGGCGGCAACTGATGGACAAAATGATTGTTACTTTCCTCATTTTCACAGAGACGACATTGGAGTTTGCTAGGGACTATTTTTTCGATTTTCATTCAGAATAACGCCATGTTCCGTTTCCCAAGTCAGTTAACCAAGAGGTTCGTCAAAAATGGCGGAGTAGTAACAAATCGTTTGACAGCAGGGTTCTTATATAGGGGAGTTAGAAAAGATTTCGGCTGCCATGTTTGTGATACCATTGGAACTAATATCATATACTACATATTTCATATTTGATACCTACATATATAATCCTCCAGATGTTTGACATAGATGTAAAAAAATGATTAGATTAGTTCATGAAAATAAAAATCGAAACGCCTTCAATAAATGTATCAAAATTCAATGCAAAGAAAATTTTGCCAATCACAAACTATTGCTTTGTTCATTGATACAGATTCTCTTTATGGTTCTAATTTAACCATTCAATATAATGTAAATCGTGATGAACCACTTGTATTGAAACATACACTTCATTGTAGTTTTTTATTCTCTAAATTCCCAATTTGTAATACTATAATATAAAAAATAATAACAATAATTGAGCCCACTGATGCCTGAGAACTGCTCACTTGAATCACTCGATATCACCTATCCCTTAAATCGCGTTCCCACGTTATTAATAATAATAATAATTTATTTCCATAAATTTTCAATCATAATAAATAGATTAAGGTCAGACGTTAATAAATAGAAAAGTGAACGGAATACACAAAAAATTTCCAAGAGACTTGTCTTAGAATAGTTCGTCCAGTTCATATTTTGCAAAAGCTATCTCATCCCTAATTGTGCCTTATTACAAAAGTTTTTATCAAAAAAAATAATGTGATTACATAGATAATGTCATTATGATATAATATAATAAATAATAGTTCGAAAAAAAAACTAAAAAAACAGGTTTGATTAACAATACAAACTAAAAAATAAAAAATAATTCGAAACTAATTTAAGATTGATTTCAACATCTTTAATAAGTCTCATGGCTCAATATAACCAATGACGTGGTTAGGTCTGAAATTAGAATAAATAAATAGAAATATATTTATTTCAAATGATTGATATCAGTTTTTCTTATAAAAGCCTGAAGGTGATAACAGAAACCTGGATCATGTCATATGCACCTCTCCGGAATATTAATCATTATTCCAACTCCCACCCTAGAGTATGCGTTTGTGGAGTTGTTTCCTGGCACTGCAGGTAGAGCAGTGGATATCCCACTGAAGCAACTGCAGAAAGAATTCATGACTAGCTGGAATTATATTCATTTGGTCGTGATACTCGGACGGTTCACACCGTTCTGAAGAGACCATGCCCGGTACTGTTGTTGGGGCAAGTACCCCGAAACCGGTCTATCGGTTGGTCGTATCGACCAAATGAAATTAATTTCTGATTTTCATAGTGGGAAATAACTTGCGACGAATGTTCCCAATCGAAGACGTTGCACAGGTTCCTGATGGTTTTACTTCAACTCTCTGCGCAGCATTAGCTGGGTGGGTTGTTTGTTTTCTCGTTGGTTATCTGCCACACGTACCTACAAAATCGTAGGTCTGCATGAGAGGAAAGGGGGAACCCTGAGCATGTCGCAATGCACCTCTCCGGAATATTAATTATTATTCCGACCCCGGAGTACGCTTGTGGAATTGTTTCCTAGCTCTGACTGCAGGTAGCGTGGTGAACACCCCACTTAACCAAATGCAGGTTGATTCTATGACTAGCTGGAATTAATTTCATTTGGTCGTGATTACCCAGACGATTCACACCGTTCTGAGGAGACCAAGCCCGGTATTGATGATGGGGCAATCATCCCGAAACTGATCGTTTGGTCGGATCGACCAAACGAAATCAATTTCTGATTTTCATAGTGGGAAATAATTTGCGACGAATCTTCTGAGTCGAAGACGTTGCACAGGTGCCTGATTGTTTTACTTCAACTCTCTTTACGGCATTAGCTGGGTGGGTTGTTTGTTTTTCCGTTGGGTATCTGCCACACGTGCCTACAAAGTCGTATATCTGCATGAGAGGAAAGGGGGAACCCTGAGCATGTCATATACAGTGTGACCCATTTAAAATGGAACCACTCCATTTTAAATGGGTCACACTGTATATGTGGGGTCAATTGTGACACGTTACAACTGTGTCCGTTTGCCTTGTTACAATTGTCTTCAAGCACAATTATTGTAATAAACTCGAAATTACATGATTTTCTTCAAACATAACCTCAATTTGTTTCAACATACCTGTGCTTTATACTCACCTCCCGCAACTCCTTGAAAGTCTTTTACGAATACCGCCGATTAAATTTTTTGTCCACCTTTGAAGTTGAAGTCACAAATTTACTTTCAATATCCAATTTTCGTCGAAATAAAATAACTTATGAGTGGCTGATACTATAACGATGTGAACTCGGTAGTAGGTAAAAGCATACTGACGGATCGGTCAGTGGCGTTGGCGGGATGTTTGAATCTATTTAAGCATTTATTTTGAGCTGTGTTACAAATAACCCGCGTTACAACTGACCCCACTCTCCCCTACTTGATCAAATCTGATCAGCTTTAGATTAAATTCGTTTTTTGGTTGACTGAATAACACATTGCTATTCAAATATACAAGTAAAAAAATCTTTGCAACCAGCAAAGATTCAGTCCATGTATTACAAATAAACATACGAGATGAATACTTCCCATACAATTTGTTCAAATGAAAGCAAATGAGCGTTTTCATTTGATACAACATTGAATTCAGTTTAAATTTGGAAATCTTCATTCTGTAGCTTTTGAAATGAAATACAAACACAATTATGTTTTCTTGATATAACAATGATTATTAGGAGAGAATTGTTCTGGCTGTTTACTTCCCCATCCTCATACAAAAATAAAATGTGGGAATCCTTAACAGGGAGCGGATAACTTCAAAATGAACTCTTTGCAAATATATGTAGATTATGCAAAGACGTAACTTTCAGACATATGACTAAAAAAATCCTCCCGAAACAACCACTTCCTTATAAACATACATAAAAATGCCATAACGAATGTTTGGAGTAGAAACTGAATGGGAAAAGGGTTTTTTTGGAAAATTCAATGTTCATATAAAAGTAGTTGTTCTGAAAAAGTTTTTTATTTCATTTAACTCAATTGTTATATGGAGGAAGTTGTTTCTACAGGGTATTTTGTTTCAGTTTCATGTTTGAAAGTTAAAATTACTTCTTTGCTTAATTTTCACATCTTTGTAAACAGTTTATTTCGAAATATTTTGCTTTCTTCCCTTTTTCGGAAGATACCCACAATTTTGTATGAATATGGAGTAGAAATCCAAAATCTTTCTTTCCCAAAAATTATTTTTTCCTGAGAATATACCCATATCAATTCAAACACGATTCCTATGGTCGGGATAAAATCAAATAAGCGAATAGTGAATGCCATTACGTACTGTCCGCGATTAGATTTGACTGATTCGTGAATCGAAGTCATGGTGCTACAAGTATCAAATAGATTTTCAGTAAACCCTAACCTTCAAAAATTAGTGTGAAAATTGCACAGCTGTTGGACTATTAGTTTGTGTGATAGAACATTTTGAGTGAAGCAACTTTTGTTAGTTTGTAGAAAATGGATAAGAAAGCATTACGTTCGCTAATAAAGCGTTGTTTTTGGCGATACTCTTGAAGATAAGGATTGGCTTGATGAATTTGGACGATTATTCGTTGAGAAGTGGTTTGCTAAGTTTGATCGAGGCAAATTGAGCACCAGGCGAGATGCAAGCAGTGGACTCAAAAGAGGCTGTTACCGATAAAAATATCATAAAAGTCAAAAAAATTATTTTGGATGATCGAAAAGAAAAGTTGAGTATGATAGCTGACGCTCTAACGATATCATAGAATCCTGTGCATCCTGACATATCGTGCTTGAATATTTGGGTATGCGAAAGATCTGTTGAGAGTTGGTGCCTTGCGAGCTGGAAATCAACCAAAAATCACAATGAAATAATTATTTTGAATACAGTTTGAAGCTGTTCCAGCATTTATGAACTCCAATGTATGCTTGCAGTGTGTAAAATCTAGATGGAATGAATTCATTACTTCGGTTACTGTACATACTTCAACAAAACGAAAAACGTCAAATTTTAATTTTAATTTAACATTCTTCAACCCCCGTCGAATGGCAAGTATAACCCCTAATTTTTCATAGGGAAAATATATGATTGTGATATATAGTTTGAAAAGTCACTTCATTCTCTACTCAAAAATGGTATCGCTTTCAAGTTTATTGCAAAATTTGGATTAAAATAAATTGAAATCATGTGGTTACCAAAATTCAATAAAATACACTCAAAACTTATTGCAATATACCCAAAATTTATTTCATGTTGATAGAAAAGTGACCAAAAACCATAGCAATATTCTTTTTACATGGTATCCTTTGAAAAACTGTTAATAATTTAATTTGAACTGCCTTGTCAATTTGTTCTGTATGTTACAACGTTGGTTGTTAATATTTCAATTTAAGTTCGAAGTTCGTTAACTTCAAGTCTGACAAATGGTTAAATTAACGAAGATGCATGAAATAACAGTTTTACAAATGATTGGTTACGAAGATAAAATCC
The DNA here is from genome assembly GCA_015342105.1 of Leptinotarsa texana. Classification (NCBI taxonomy): domain Eukaryota; kingdom Metazoa; phylum Arthropoda; class Insecta; order Coleoptera; family Chrysomelidae; genus Leptinotarsa; species Leptinotarsa texana. The sequence continues at coordinate 13,634 of WOGN01001125.1, read as the reverse complement.
GAACACAACAGCTCGCCTAATTCATGATAAATTTCCTAATTTACCGCCCATATCTCAAGGAACAATAAGCAAAATAGAGAAGCAGTGTCGCTAGCTTCGTCACGTGGGCACATACAAAAAGCAGCTGTCAATGCAATAAGTGATGAACTCAAATTAGATGTGATGCTTGAGTTTGGAGAAAATCCACATACACCGAGTAGACAAGCATCCATTACATTCAATTGACGTTAAGAGTGTACTCATTTATCTCTTAGCGGTCATGCTAATCGACAAACTGCCGCTACTAATCAACGGAAATTCAATAAATTGATGGATGTAGCAGTTACTACGTGTTAGGAGATTATGATGAAAAGAGAAATGAAAATTTATATGTCTTTTACCACTTTTATTTGTAACTAACGTTACTGCAGTTTCGTCCTATAGAGACATTTTTAAACTTAAACAATAAAAAACCTTTTTATTGTTTAAGTTGATGATATAGATGATAAATCTATATAAATTCCTAACAGTTTTGTACTCGTTGAAATATCTAGTCTTTCACTACTGAGCTGAAAATACTCCGGAATTTTGAACAGTTTTGAACAAAATGCAGTCTGTTTTAGATGTGTTTAACAATAACTCGTTGGTATTGAAATATGTGGATGCTATAGAAATGCTATTTAAAATGGATTTTTCCAAGTTAAGGTTTCTGTTTACTGGTACAATAAGATTGGAATCATCTGCATAGCTCACAACTTTAGTACTTGATTGTTTGTAAATTTCAAAGAAATCATTTATGTATATAATAAATAATATAATAACTAACTATCTATATAACTATCTATAATATAACTAATTAACTATCTTCCAGCTTTCTTTCATTAAATTATGTTATGTAATTCTTCCATTTCTTTGGTGAACTACAAATTTCTCCCATTTTCATTTTTTTTTTGGAAGAAAAGGAGTTATTGAAATGAAACAGGCTCCTATTGTAAAAATATAAGAATTTAGAATTTATATTTGAAACTCGAGGCTGTGTTCGTTTATGACTACTGTTACATACTTATTGTATTCACAGAAATCAACTTTTTGATATTATTGTTGGCATCACTTCTGAATTGCCCACTATTATACTATCCTATATATCTTGAAATTGCTTTTTCGATAGATTTATAATGTGGAAGACAATATATTTCATTTCAAAAAAAAAACTTTCCTATTCTACGTTTTAGGTAGGTATTAAAAAAAAATCCAGTTCATTGATATCTGATATCAAAACATTTTTTGATAACTTCAATCCTCCAACTGAAACTTTTAATGGAAGCTCGATGTAACACACATAACTAACTGAAAAAAACAATGAAAATGGTGGATTAAAATGCATAAGTTTTGATCATAGTTTATTGAAGCTCTAAAAAACTAGATTTACATTGCATAAAATATATGATATTTCAAGGATCGGAATATCACGGAGATGTTTCACAAATTTCACCAGTAAAATATTCGAAAGGAAGTATATTAAAAACAGTAATGTTAACAGAAAATTTGTATCATTTACGATGACTTTTTTTTGAAAAGTAACAATGGAACAAGTTTGTGAAAACTCCCAATCAGTTATTTTCATTAAATACCTAAAACTATTCATGACATGAATTTTAGAACAATAATGATAATTCAAACCCTAATTATAATAAACACTTGGGTTTTTCGATGGAATATACGTTCAAGCAAAATCACAACTTGATTATAACATTGGGTGCCTGCCCAAATTGAATTTCAAAAGCAATATTCCTTGAATTATGAAAAAGGATGTTTTCTATGATAGGCTTTACAGACTTTTCATAATTCGATAGATATAAAATTCCACTATTACATTTATTGATAACCATGAAGAAAATAATATAGAATACGATTTCACCAAAGAAAACTCATAAAATGATTTTAGAAATTAATATCCATGTCTAAAATAGCAATACATATAACGTTAATTAGAAAGAACAGATAATTACAATAATGTGCAAGGCGTCTTTTCTCTGAATGGATTCACCCGTTGACTTGAAAATCCAACAAGTAAACAGTCATCCTGTTCATGTTCGGAGATGTACTTGATGATGTCTTTCACAGCAAGTGAAACTGGCATCCTCTTTATCGCAGCTTCCCTTCTAAGCTGCTCCGTCATAAGACGTTGCTGTTGGAGATTCGAGACAACCATGTCCATCAACGCAGTATCGGATAGGCCTATGTTGAATAATTTATTAAGACACTTGCAAAAGGAACAGGGCGCGGTTCAACACCGTCTTCAGTTATTTTTGTTTAGAAACTTTGTTACTTATTGATGTGGTACGATGATCGATTTTACCTAAAATTAGGAGGTCGAGAACTAATTATTATAACTCAAAAACAAATGGAGAATAAATTACCTCAATTTCCTAGTTTTTTGTTGATTAATTTTATATGGAACACAAAACTTAAAATAAGAATTGTGATTGTGTCAATTTATTTGACATATGTCACAGAGCCTATTTTATACAGAATATATGAAGAAATTAGGGTCTGCAAAAAGCAGCCGTTTCGTATGGATATTTTATTATTTATTCTATGCATTTAAAAAAATATTGAACGAAACTCATTTTTTGTGAAGTAGTTCAGACTTTTTTTGGGTTTCTTCATCTACAATCTGAAGAGATTGTAGATGGAGAAATTTATGTAGGTGTAGAAAGGGCACAAAGAAAAATGTTTTATCTGTATGCTTTAGGCGTATTGTTTTTTTGAATACAGGATTCCATAAAATAATAGGTACTTGATGGATTAACGTCTATTATAAGTTTATGGCGTACAAACGAACTTTGCAATAAAAGTGTAATGTAATTTGTTATTTGGTTTTCATTACCTTGAAATAAATAATCACTAGAATAAATCAATTGAAAAAATAAATTCTCAAATCTTATCAGAAATTCTGACTGTTAAACGGAATTCAAATATGAACGTATCATTAACTTTTCTTATTATATTTTTTTTAACAATCCATACCTACTCAATTTGTGTGACCGTAAAGTATGAGATTAGAAAAACGTTGTGAAATAAAACTCAATGCCTCAAAAACCCAGGCATCGGTTTAATCCGAGAAGATAAATGTCTCCTAACTGGATAGAATGTCAGGTCAGACAATTCCACTTTCTGCTTTGATAAGTTTGTTGGGGGTTGAAAGGACACCAATATGTCTTGGCACAATCTTGTCGCTGGAATTGCATAGGCTGCTTCTCAAAAGCTTGGAACACTGTTCAGAACCAGAAAACTGTATACACCTCAGCAACTTTGATGCTTTATAAAGACCAGACCTTCTTTGGAATATTGTTCTCAAGTATGGAGCTCTGCTACAAACATACCCTGAAGTTGCTGGATTCCATCCAGAAAAGAGCCATCCGCCTGATTGGAGACGCGAACATCACGTGCAAACTTCATAGCCTGGAACATCGAAGAAATGTTGGAGATTTGTCTCTCTTTTATAGAAATTTTCACGGGAGGCGTTCAAGTGACTTGGCACATTTGATTCCACCAAGAGTGGTACATATCAGAAATACACGACGGACTGTGGCTGCTCATTGTTTTGAGGTTCAACTCAGTACACCTTGAACTTCACTGTTTAAGAACTCTTTCATCTGGAGAACTGCGTTAATGTGGAATAAACTTCCTTAGAACGTTTTTCCAAATGGATTCAATCTCCAGCGATTCAAATTCAATTTGAATCACTACATTCGCACTGGCACTGCTCTGAGAGCGTCTCAAGGGTTTTCCTGTAGTGCTTGTGTTTTGTCCTTTAAAAAAATAACATTCAATGACAACAGCTGTTTCGAAAGAAAAATATGACAATGTTGTGTATATTTTCACCATACCCATTAAAATACTATACTAGAGTACTGTTTAGGAAAATCTCACAAAGTGGTTCAAAACGATAGTATAGACACGTGTTTTGAATTCTTTATGGACACGCCTGAAGAAGCTATTGTATAGTGAATCACGTGTTGCGTTTTTGTAATAATATTTAGTGAAAATAGTGTTTTTTGAATACGAGTATATTCTGGTTTCAGTTTCAAACAAAAATAATAACCCTTCCAAAAACACTACCCTTGAAACATGTATTGTAATGAATCTGAGGCCGGCCCTGACCTTTAACACCAGGCGCATGACATCGGCAAAGGAAGCGGTCTGACTAGCCGGGAAAATTGCGGGTGCGCCGAGAAGGAATCTGCAATGTTCGTTGCCGCTATATAAGCGGCCTTCCGTCCCTAGAGGGGGCAGTTCCTGACAAACAACAGTTGCAAGGTTAGGGGGGCTAGGCTCCAAACCTGTTCTAAACCAAGATGACTTCAGCCGTAGAGGGGGCAGTCTGTACTTAGAAAGTGAATCGTGCGTTTAAGGAAAGGAACCTAACTGTGAAGATAAATAAGCGTTAGTTACTAAGTACTGAATATAAATTAGTTGTGATAGTGATATATTGTTAAAAATAAATTTGTTTAAGACATTTAATTCTTTAAATTCGTTACAGTATTTTAAATTCCGCTGGATCAATTGTTTACCGTTACCATTTGCTGAACAGATTAACGCTTCTATCCGTAGACATCTCAAAAAACAATTTATAGACCAGTGTTTCGAGCTAGTTGCCCTCATCAGTACGGTTTAGTCATTAGAATGGGAAATATTTGGATAGTAGGACTATCAATCTGTCTTTTTCTGAGCGGCACATCCCTTTAAACTTTCTCTTTGCTTCGCTGGTTTAACTAACAAAATTTTCGTAACACTTGAAGCAGATATTTTCAATAGGAAACTGAAATTTTTCTTCCTTTTTTCGAAAGTTTTCAAGTCGTTAAAAATTAATAGAGAAGAGGCGAAAAAGGTATTTTTTCACCAAAGCCAAGTATGTTTTTTGTAGTGTCCATAACTGACTATCTTTTTGAGGAATTGAAATGATATAAGTATTGTTATTATGAAACTAATGAACTGATTGATACAGCATTTTTTATTCAGTTCAAAGGAGAAACTTTATTATATTCAAACATTACAAGCTTGAATCACACTTCCAAAGATACTACCCTGGCATTTCCTTACTAGAGCAACCAATTTGGACCTCAGACGGTTACTCAAAGAGTAGTTGGTTGACGGTAAAAACAATTATAGTGATAATAGAATGGATTGAAATAAAACAATGGCATTTAGTTCATATACACAGTTGTTTTAGAGTTTCTTTGCCACAGTTTGCTACTACTTTATGAAGTACAAACATTATTTTTTTCTGCTTCATTACTTTTCATCTCATTTTCTTTATGATGCCTATTGAAATGTCTTTTCAGATTGCTGGAGTCACGATATCCTCTATTACAAACTGAACATACAAATGGTGCTTCTCCAGAATGTTGCCTCATATGCACTTTCAGAGTTTGAGGTTGAGAGAGTAATTTTCCACATTCTGGGCAAGCAAAGAGTTTTTCACCACTATGTGTTCGTAAATGAACAGTGAGATGAGACAAAGACATAAAGGACTTGGAACAAATACTGCATCTATGGTTTTTTGCACTTTTTTGCGGTTTCTTCCTTGAATTATGGGTATTTGGCAAACTGGACTCTTGGAATATTTTTTTACAGTGAGGACATTCAATATGTTGTTTGGTTTTAACCTGCAATAAGTCTTTGTCACAGTTACTCTTACAATAGGGACACTTGAGTGAATTGTCATTTAGATGTTTGACATGTTTAATATGGCGGTGCAAAGAATACTTCTGCCTAAAGCATTTCCCACACTGTTCACATTCAAATGGTTTTTCATCACCGTGAGTTTGCATGTGAATTGACAATGTGGCATTGGTGATGAATCTTTTTCCACACATATAACAGAGAAATCTTTTTAATCCTTTATGTATGAGTTGGTGGTTAGCAAATCCTGATCTACTCTTGAAATGTTTTCCACATGTTTCACATGAAATATTGAGGCGGACACGCCTTTCTGTGTAATTTCTTTTCAATTTTGGAATATTTTTGGTAGTACTCATATTATGAACATGATGAATATGTGCTGTATGATCAGCAAGTCTACTGAAACTTTGATCACAATGTACACATACGTAAGGGGTTTTGCCATTTTGGAAATTTTCATGTTCATCCAAAATTTTTTTTAAAAATCCTCTATTACACAGTTTCATTCCCTCATGCATAAGGGCATGTCTTCTCAAATTCCCAGCAAATATGAATGTTTTTGAGCATTGAGGGCAATTATATGAACCTGTGTTATGTGACTTGAGATGAACCACTGGTTCACTACAAATTTTAGATTTGAAAGCAGGTTTATATTTGAGCTTGAATTCGTGAATTTTTGAGCTAGATCCCCATTTTTTTCTATTTTTGTTACATTTCATCAAACTTTGGTTTTTACTGTCGGAGTGTATAATTTCAGGAAGTGAAGATGCTTTATCATTTCCATTGTTTGAATCTACCGTTTCAAGCTCCGAAGATATTTTATCAGTTTCGTCGACTTTAAATGTTTCTGATTTGCAGGTTTCACCGAGCAGAGTATTGGATAATTCATCACAGGCTCCAGAATGCTTATTTGACTGACTCAAAACAGCTGCCCTCAGTCTGGTGTTGCTTGCCTTTAATTTGTCAACAAATTTCATCAAGTTTTCTAAATTAATTTTACAGGAACTACATATATTTTTGGGTAGTATGTCATTCCCAGTAAACTGAAATTCATTTCAATTTAATTATATAATATACCTACCTATTGGAGCTTCACTTTACCTTTGTTTCTAGAAGAGTACTCAATAAATTTATAATTTTAAATTCTGAGTTTTCAATGGGCTCTACATTGTTGAAGTCCATGCAGATCCTGCACATTTTCGAAAAATTTTGAAGAAATGCCATTTTTGAATTACTTTTCAAATCAAGACAAATTCAATTTTTTGTGTTTGACATACCATAACTTGACAGATTATGGTTACTATGGTTAAGGTTAATACAGAACACTACAATAAATTGAGAGTCTGAGAGTTTAAAAGCGTCTAGAAGCAGCACTTCTTTGCCATTCTCTTAATTAAATAATTTATTTATTTCGTTTTTCTTGTTTTTAATAAACTTGAAATACTTAGTGATGAAATTTAGAACAAATTTTTTCCTTATTTATTTGTCTCATTCATTTTCATCTTCCATTTAGAAATATCCAGAAGATACTTGAGGAAGAATATAACACTGACGAAGGCGGAAACATTCGTACTCGTAATTGTTTTTAACTTTAATGAGAGTACAAAGTTGAAGATATTTTTGAAATATATTATTTCAGAAGTTTCAAGTCCATTCATTTTTAATATATTTGTACATGAACAGTTTAATAGTCTCATTTTAAAATATTGTATTCCATGTACCTGAAATGTGAATTTGATATTCAGTGGAATTTTGTTAGCAACATACGTATTAATTGTAGTTTTCAGGCAGTTCAAATAATTCCTGATGTGAAAGACTGATAACTTAAGAAATTTCTCTCTCGACCCCCCACCTTTTCATGCAATGGTAACCCCCAGAGGGTTTCCTATCGAAAGCAGTTGTAGTCGACCACAAAAATATATCATAAGAAGCAATTCGATGTTTTCATTTATACATATTCTATTATCATCAGCGGATTATCTTCGATGTTCAAGCTACTATTTTTCCAATGACTACATACAAGAAATAATATACATTGGATTCTGAATTGTTTCTACAGCCTGTAATCACGTTTACAATAATTTGATCGTAACTTTAATCAAATATATCTACTATGCATACAATGGTGAATTCACTCCTGAAAATTCTACGTGGATATCCAAAATCAATGATGTGTAAGATGTCATCATTGTCTTCCAGCTTGATTTCATTTTCTAGTTCCATCATTCTACAACAACTGATTTTAATTTCACAAATCCGTTTACTGAAACATTTCAGCAAAATGACATTTATATTATTTCCAAAACTAAAGAATAAAAAGTGAAGTTCTGATGTCTACATAAGCTTGGCTTTACATATAAAGCCACCAAATTTGGCCGCTTACATTTAAGTGAACTTAGAGGTGATTGAGGATACGGTGCATATAAAACTGAAGCGTTGAGCGAGCTTACACTTTAAGCTTCGCTTACTGGTATACGGCGAATACGGGCATAAATGGAGAGATTTTCTATTTGACCACTATCTATCGATGAATACTTTGGCAGAACCAGCCTCATACTTTCCATAACTGATATGAAAAATCTGTTTAAAATATGTTTTCCCGTCAAAAATAGAAAATCGTGCAATTATCATTATTTTTTATATTTGGATTGTTCATTTACTCATTCATGCACTTTGTTAATTTAAGTGTGTCTTATGTTAGTCTTTTTTGATTCATGAAAATGTGGAGACCTGTTGTAAAAAGTTCTATAAGATGAGCCCCAACCGATCTGTGAATATTCACATTTATAATTTGAACTCTCTATTATTTAAAATTATATTTTGAACATTTGTGGAATTTCAGTTCGAGTGGCAACATTGCAGTGTGGAAGTTTATTGATTTTTTGAACTGACCTTGTAGTTCGTTTGGCTTGCGCAGCAGAAATCTGAAAGAGTGCATTCATTCATTGGATCATTTGTAGTCTGTAAGTTGTAAAAATCTAATGAAAGTTTGCGACTTTTGAGGGCGTAAACTCTGTGGCGTGAAGTTTTGAAATTTATGAATTGTGATTGTTTTGAGTAGTGAAATCCTTTTACGCGAAGTTCTTGCGATAGAGATTCATTTTGCACATATCAGATGAAATTGAAAGCTAAAAATTATGGAAGAGGATGATGGTCAAGCTGGAAAACCTTTCAAGATAACAACGGCTTCTAGAGAAATAAAAAAAGGCGTAGTGGCTTCGTCTTTGCAAGATTTGTCTTCCAAAGTATTGCAAAAACTAAATCTTTCAGACCAGGACAATATTACTCTTGTTCTTGAAGATGATGGTACCGAGATAGATGACGAAGAGTACTTCGGTACTCTGGATCCCAACACTTGTCTAATGGTGTTGACTGAGGGTCAGAATTGGTTTCCGAAATCTCCACCCTTACGTCTCAATATAGACGATGTGGACAACAAAGGGGAGAGAGACCTTGTTAACCTTGTGGGTAAGCTGAAGCATAATATGTGTCACGTGTCTTTACTCGGAGGTGCTGATCTTGAATTGCTCAGTGATATGGATCCAGAATCCTTGGTTGATATAACATTTCCAGATAGAATATTTCTCGACCAGCTCAAAGAGGTTTCCGGAAGATATTTGGCTGATAAGCGACAGGCACAAGATGCTTTGGATTTGTTGCGAGTATACAACGAGAAAGAAAATGAGACTGAAGGTGGGAAATAGGGAAATGTAGAAACCATTTTATTAGATATCATTAATGGAACCCCTTACCTAAAATGTAAGTAACTTCGAATTCTTCTTTTGATTATTATAATTTAAATTGTGTTCATGATAAGAAGGGGAAAATTGAGAACCATACAGCAAAGGTGGATAAATTAGGAGACAGTTGTCCTTTTAGAGTTTATTCAAATGACATATTAAAGTTTACTAATTAAATGATTAGGATGACACTTGATATATCAGTGAAATTGTTGTCTGTCTTATATCAGTTGATTGTCCATATAAAAAGTTAAAACTGATTATCGTTTTTTGGTGAAGAAACAACAGATTAAAAATCTGTAAAAGCCATTTTGTACAGTTTGAAAAATAGCAATGAGGAAGTGTTTTTGTTTTTCTCAATATCTTCTTAAATAATGGCAGAACAAAATTAAAAAGGAATGGCACATATCAAAAATGCATCACGATAATGAAATTAATAAAGACAATTAATATTTCATGTACAATACATCAGTCACAAGAGTGAATGAAAAAAAAAGGTAAAATAAAAACATTACCCCATTATCAGTTCCTTACATGTATACAGTGTTAATAAAATGTAATGACATTATTCACATCATTATTTAAATGTTTTTATGAATCAATCAAAAATTAATTGGGATTTTGTTGCCTTTCAGATTTGCCTAATGAGTAACAAAATTTAAATCATTACAGTGGGTATAATTTAGTTATTAGTTTATCAACTTCCCCTCTATTTAAAAAAAGCATGACTTACTCATTAAAACACATTTTTTAAAATCAAATTCAAACTAGATCACGGATTTTTGCATATAATCAATTTTTTTTCTGATGGCGAAGTTTTTTCATTTTGGGAAGAATGTAAGTGAAATTACACCACTTTCATTTGAAGTGAATTAAAATTTAATATCACTACCATAGTATTCAACAAAAGTAATTTTTTCTGGAAGGGTTTTCTTCAACTTTTTTGTTTTTTTCACGTTCACAATTGAAGAATTTACATAAAATACTTTGAATGTCACTTATAAGGGTGAACTTAAAAGTTTGCCCTTTTTACATTTGTATAAAGTTCTCCATTGCAATTTTCATATTGTTCAATTTGTAGAAGGTGAAAAAATTTCCAAAAATGCCGGTGAAAGGTTTTACATGATGGAAGATTTGAATGTTATTTAGAGAATTTATTCCATTGAGAGAAAATCTTCAGAAAACACATTTATTTCATGGAATTTCAATTATCTAGTGAATTATTTGAAATCGTTTCGTTTGAAATGATTTCTAAGAAAGTGCTCCAAATTGCCTGTGATTTCCACCATATCTTTTTAAATATTTCAAGAAATGTTGTGGTTTGAATCTATAAGTTGTATAAAATTAATGACTTTTTTCTTTTTTAGGTGACAGCTGCATAATTCTCACCAGCATATACACAAGAATAAGACTGATTTGTCAATAAGTGGGAAAAATGACACTAATTCTTTGCTCAAGTCACAAACACACATCCAAGAAATCAACATCAAAAACACAAAAATTGTATTACTATTCAGTGATGAATGATTGTAGCACTATAAGTATTTACCAATTTTAACTTAGTAGAGGAACTCTGTCAGCAATAAATGAATAGGTTTAAGGAGATGAGTTAGAATACATTCTACATTCTAAGGAATACTCATTGCTTTTGTCAGTACTGCCTGCAGAGTTCCAGTGATGATCACTTCAATAAAGCTTGATGAATATGTGAATTTTCAGAATGCTCTTTATTTTCGATAAATGAAACATTGGTTATTTATGGTTAAAACAAAGATAAAAATAATAACGATAAAAATTAATTGGCGCTCCGGGGCGACTTCATTGAATCTAGTGGCGCATTTGCTTTTTCATCTGCAGGAAAACCCGGAAAAACCTGCAGCACAACATCATCTGAAACAGTGGTTATTCAGACTTGAAAAAATTGCTTCAAAGAATGCCTCATTGGAATTCTATCAGTTACATAAATTTGACATATTGTCAAAGACTGCTTATGATACATCTCATTTTTTATATATCTGAGGCTACTTATATATCTGATTCCATAGATATAACTTCACACAAAGAATAATTAGCAAATATAGAGCTCCATACCTACACAAATAGGTATTGGATATAATTCGATTTTTTTTTCAAAAATGTTTTGGACCTTTTATTAATACATTTTATATTTCTAAATTAATAAAGGAGCAATTTTATTTCAACTTACATTAGGATAAGTACATTTATGATCTTTGAAAAATCACTTGTGAAAATTTTGCATAAGAACAATGCTTAACTAGTAAACATGAAAAAATTCAGATGTAATAGTCAATTTCAAGCATTTGCAATGAAAATAATAGGTTCTGGTTGAAGAAATGAAAACTGTTTTCTAAATTGCAAACTTAAAGTTGGTTGAATTATATACCATACCTGGATATATCATATTACCATTTTCAGAAAATATTTCATTCTGAAATCTCCGATATTTAATAACGTTCCTTCTAATGTTTAATATTGCATTACATCCTACCTAGCTGTGATAATTGGTTATAAATGTGCCCCGTGAAATCTTATGTAGATATTCCCTTTTTGAGCATCATTAGAAGGAATTATCTTATTCATGAAGCTTTTTGATAATATTTGTAGGATTTTTTATTAATGTAACATGTTATGTCAAAAACCTTGTAATAACACAATATATTAATCCTGAAAATGAAATTCAGTTTAATATAAGTACCCTACATCCAATTATCTTCAAGAAAATCTGTGGATGAATAAATACTAGGTCTGTGACTAGTACAGTGTCACAGTGTTAGCTGTTCATACTGCTCAGAAACGGCTTGACGGATTTTTATGAAATTCCATATGTATATTCGGTAGTTCTGAAAATAGTTTGAGACCTATTTTTCATACACTTAAGTAATATGGGTGCTCTACTCCATTAAAAAAAAATTGAACAAAATTTTGTTTTTTCTCATGATGTGGCATTGAAAAATACATATACTTCTCAAAATTAACCCTATCACCAGCCACATTTCAGTAATTGAATCATTTTTAACCCTGATCATAGGATCAGTTATTTCCGCCAGGCGTTTACTGGTGTCACTTCTCACTCAGTAAACAGCACGGACAAGGGATGAAAACGAAGCCTTTCTCTTTTCTCTTTCTCACACAATAAGCCTTATCTCACTCCCAAACAGTTTTCAGCCACTATTATTGTTTATCCATCACGCTTAGATACAGTTTCCGATACAACTGAAGCTGTGAATTATCCAATGATTTGAACTTATTGGATTTGCATAATTTGAATCTACCACAGCTGTGCAACAGCCCACGATTAGTCATTGAAAAATCAATGAAACACGTTGCAAAACTACTTTTCTAAAGTTTTAAAAACATGTATTTTTTTACAGGCAACAACTGGTTGTCATATGACAGCTGCATTTTTCAGAGGGGGTAAAACAACAGTTTTCAAAATGTTTAAAAAACAAGATTCAGTTCAATGTGCTGAAGTTTATAAAAAAAGTAATTTAAATTCACAAGAAGTTATCATCAGCGGTTTCGCTTTCTTCTTTCTGTGTATAGCTTTCATATGCATGTTTCGTTAAAAATAATCGATATAATAAATAAGTGTAATTGACTCATCTACCTCCAACCTCAGCTCATCATAATCTTTTACGGGTTATTACCAAGTTCAAGTGTGGCTTGATTATCAGCTAGACTGTCGATCAACTGGAAGTTGGTCGACAATACATTGGAACCAGTTCCGACTTTACACCCTCCGCGCCAGAAAAACCGCTAAATACATTTTTTTTCGACTGTATTGTGCTAAATGAAGTTGAAAAAACGTTGGACTGTTTTGTTCTCCAGCATGTACAATTTGTCAAGGCCGGTCGTCCTCTAATGTTGAATCATTAACAGTTGAGGATTCGTTTGATATCAACGAGGAGACATTCGATGTATCACTATTGAGGCAATACGCTACGTTAGTGTAACGTCATATGTTAGGGAAGGTCCTTTATCTAAACAAAGATTCATTATCATTGTTTAGCTATTGAAGTCATACGTATTTTGGAATATTTGAGACTTTGTTAGCATTAATACTATCAAAAAAGTAGGTAATACAATCTACATTTATGAATAATCCACAAACTTTCATTATATTTCAATAGATTTTCACATAATCCTTTGTTTTTCACTTTCATATAGGTTATGTCATGATATCAAACAAACTTATTAAGATGATTA
>WOGN01001124.1:0-20436 GCA_015342105.1 Leptinotarsa texana | reverse complement strand
GAAACGAGAGTTCGAGAAGAGTTCGATGATGTTCGTTACCGCAACATAAACCGGCCGCCAGCTTCTGTTCAGTCAGTCTGTATGGAGAAAGCGAGCTGTTAACATATTGTGCAGATAATAGTGTGTAAATAAATTAGTTACGTAAATATTGTAAAAATAAATTAGTTTAAGACAGTTAGTGCTTTAATTCGTTACAATATTTATTTATTCATCAATTGCTATTTTGTTCCCTTCAGAGAAGTTCCTCTCATATATAAAACACTTGTGTCTGTGTTTTTTCCAATCCTCGAAGCAGTTCCGATATGCAGTTTTTGATATATTCTTGAGCTCTCTCAGAGATTTGGTTTCATCTCCTCTCATGGGCCTCTTCGATCTTGAGAACAGGAAAAAGTCACAGATGGCAAAATCTGGCGAATACGGTGGCGGAAACATGATAACAGTGTTGTATTTGGCCAAAAAATCACGAACAAGCAATGACAAATGAGAAGGTGCTTTATCATGATGCAAAAGCCAAAAAATCACGAAGAGCTATGACAAGTGAGCAGGTGCATTATCCTGATTGTTATTCCACAATACCAAATGTTTTCTTCGTATTGCTTCTCGCAAGCGGTGCAAGACAATACTTCTTCATTGACCTCACGACTATGTGGCAAAAACTCCTACGTCACGGTAATCGAAGACAGCAGTGAGCAAAATCTTGACATTTGACCGAACTTGGCGTGCTCTTTTGGTCTTGGCTCTCCTCGCCTCTCTCCATTGGGACATTTGGACTTTGGTTTTGATGTCATAATATAAGATTCTTCACCAGTTATGCCCCTTTTAAGCAAATTTGGATCACCGTTAACATCATTCAACAATTCCTGGGCAATGCTCATGCGAAGGCTTTTTTGATCAAAATTCGGAAATTTTGGAAGGAACTTCGCAGTCACACGCTTCATGCCCAACCGATATGACGACATTTTCTGCAACTTCTTTAATACTGATTCGACGATTCTCCATAACAATTTTCTTCACTTTCTCAACATTTTCATCTGTTGTTGATGTGCTGGAGCGTCCAGAGCGAGTGTCGTCTAAACCTTTTGGATACCACTTGTACCACTTCTAAAGAAAACCTGAGTACATATTTCAATTTTTTTTTTTGATCACTCATTTCCATTTTTTATAAAAAATGTGATGAAAATTATTTGATCCATTTTTTTGATAGCAGAAAATCGTCGAACACGCAAAACACCTCTCACCAACAAACTAAACAGCTAAATAGATGAAACTGAAACATATTTTCCAAATGAGTGTATCAACATAAAAACATGCTAATGGAATGTAAATATCCCGCGAAATTTAACCATCTACCTTAGTTTTTCAACAGTCCACGTATGATTCAACATTTAACAGTGCTGTTTCGATCCGCCATAGGCGTTTTCGTAAGAGGATTTGTCCTTGCCCTTACTCAGGCTTGTTCTTCAAGGGCAGTTGAGTCCAGCAATGCATTTGTGGTTCAGCCTAACACCACTGACGAGATCTATGGTGGATCTAAACTAAACAGTGCACTCTGGTCTTAAATTATGAGTATGTGGTGTTTGGGACCTAGTTTTCAACTACTTGCCCTGCAGTGAAAGCTACAGTAAGGCAGAGGACAAATCTCGTCGGCGGTTTCCAAGGATTGAGTTCTCTGTCAGTCTGGACTTTTTGTCAGGGAAGATATCATTGCTCTTACTCGAAATTACGGTTTAGAATTCGAAAATTCCTCTTTAATCTAAAAATTTCAACTTCAAACTCATTAGTCATTTTTTGTGGGAATCAGAGTTTTTAAGTGATCTTTACTGGGATTATTCACCTCCCACAATTTGAAAAAATAATTGGTAATAGACGAATTCATGAGGATGTAGAAAGAGCAAACTTCTAGTTTCCTCGATAAGTTACTACGTAATATTGATATATTTTCTCAAAATAAATGTTTTGTTCATCAGGAACTAAAAATGAAAAAAAGCTAAGGATTTTATGGGGTGCTTATCTTGATGTTTTGCAGACCTAAATCTAGCATCTCATCTATTTCACAGTTTTCTTCTTCAAAGTTACTATATTTTTCAAATTTTTTCGACACATCAGAAAATAAATTTATACATTATATAATATTTTAAATAATTGTGAATACGAACCTCCTTTTTGTATCAACAAAATGGTTAAAAAAAAACTAAACACTGAATGAATGTAACCTTATTCCGTAAACTCAAAGTTAGACCTAATATTTCGATTGATTTCTAAGTTGCTTTGAAAATAAGTAAAATAAAAAAATCACTGAAACTTATACTTCATTAATCATTTTCTTTTATAGAAATTTACAATTTCATTACTATCCATACACAGTAACGAGAATAATGGCAGGTACGTATGTAGTGAAAATACTGCTGAAAAAAACAAAAACATTAATATATAGTATAGAAATACCCATCAACATTTCACAGTTAACGAAAATCTGTACTCGCGAGACCTTAATAAACGTATTTTTTTTCAATTGTTAGTTCTACGGATCATTTCGGAAAAGCAGACAATGATAATTATTTCAACTGTAGTCCACTCAGCATTGGCACGAAGACTATTTAACCCAATTGACTTTTCTAGATCACAATTGGCGTCAATAGTCTTGTGTTATATTCTCAATTCTTCAATTCAGAAATGTATTACTGAATGAGTGTCATTACAGAGTGGATAAAAAAAATGTTCACTTTAACCAGGTCATATCCAGAATCATTTTTGTCTTTTGTTATTTTTGGTTATCAAAATAATATATGCATCCTCTTAATGACATTTTGTGTTTTCAACGCTATACTTCATCCTACCAAATTATATTGACTTTATTTACTCGTTAGCAAATATTGATTTTTAACCAATACCAAAATCTCTCTCTCTCTCTCTCTCTCTCTCTCTCTCAACGATAGGTGGGTGGACGATATCTGCTTTCCTATTTGATACAAAAAAATGTTTCAGAAAAAAGTTGTGGAGATTGATGAAAGCTCTGTTTGAATCATCATTACTAATATACGGGGTGTCCCATAAAATATGTTGTTGAAAAATGTTTCATCCGTTAACCAGCTGTCGCACCCCTACAAAAGAAGTCGAAACTTGTGCGAGCTCAGGACTAACGAGGTCTTACCTTTCAACGTGTGAATCCCAAAATAGGTTGGACGATAGGAAGTGAAAATATATCGTTCAGTCTGCGACTTGAACCACCGATTCCCACATCGGTCGATTGTGAGAGTGAACAAAGTACCCATGTCAAACCGCCCGGATACCGACCTACCTGATAGAGTAGTTCAGATATTTTCACTGGAGTTGAATTTCTTGGGCACAGTGCTTCTCAAAAATATAGGGTTCTTTCAAATGGAATGAGGAAATTTTGCAACCAAATATCCTTGAGAATTGTGTTTTTTCATTTCGTCTTCATGCGTTTACCGAACGATGTTTTTTATATACAGGGCTAAAGATAACCTGTTTTCAGTTTTTTCAAATAGAACTCCCTGTATATAGAGCCACCCAAAAACATTCCACACTATGAGCTATCAGAAAATATAGAAATTGACTACTTTATTCCCATAGGAAATGTATCTTATTCCTGATGAAAGTGTGAAAAAAGTCATTCAAAAGAAGCATGTTTTTATTCAGTGCTGGACAAAACAAAAATAATGAAAACGAACAATTTTAAAACACAATTTTAAAACGCACAAATTCACTATAGATGTTCGAACAATCTTCCATATTGAGCTATGTATAAATGATGTCTATCAAGAATTTTCCTTCGAACTTCATGTCTTTTGGTGTCATTGGTTCCTCTAGATAGACCTCTCTTTTAACATATCCTCATAGATAGAAATCTAGGGTCGTGAAGTCTGGAAATTGTGTTGGCCAGTAAAGGGGTCCATTTTTCCCAATCCATTCGTTCCTACGCCACTTGTTCGGAAACCTTATCTGATTTTGGTTATGGAGAGGCGCACCATCATCTTAGTGGTAATATATACAGTATGTCAATCGGCACATCCTCCAACAAATTTGATAAAGTATTTCGGAGAAAATCTCTACAGAGTGTCAATTTTGAAACTTACAATGGGCTATATCTCACGAACGAAAGCTGATTTTGAAAAATACTTGAAACCGTTTCTAAGATAGTAAGGGGGAACTAAAGTGACATGAAAGAAAACTCACCCCCATCCACCCTAGGGATTGTGATACAACATTGAAAAGACTATAAAAAATGTTATAAAATGGTATAAATAATAATAATTGTACAGGGTGAAGCAATAATTGTGAAACTTTGGCTTAAATGGAATATTTAGTGAGGTTTCTGTTGAACTACAAATTTATTGAAAATGTCAATTAAGTAAATGTTCAAAGTGGGTTCCGTTGTTTTGTTAACAATAATACAGCCTATTTTCAAATTCTGCACGAACTTTGGCAAATGTTGTTCTAGTAATGGCGTGACATGCTTGTGTAATTCTTTCTCGTAATTCTCCAAGTGACGCAGGTTGAATTTTATAAACAACTGACTTGAGGTGACCCCACAGAAAAAAGTCAGGTGGCGCCAAGTCTCGTACCTCGGTGGCCACTCAATAGGACCTCTCCCTCCAATCCATTTGTTCGGATAATTAATATCCAACCAGTGCCTAACTGGAGCTGTATAGTGAGGAGGTGCTCCATCTTGTTGGAAGTGCAGCAAATATTCGTCTACAGCTAGGTTGCCTTGGTTGCCCCTTCGGTTTTCTAATTCATGCTCATTTAAAGATTTGATGGTGTTTTCCAGCATATCGAGATAAATATCGTCACTTAAATTACCAGGTATGAACAAGGGACCAATTATAGCATCGCCTAATATTCCTGCCCAAACATTCAGGTTTTTTAACATTCTTGGTTCAACGCGAATCCTTTCAGTCATGAGTTTACAAAACTCAATTCGTCGGTCTGGATCATCATCGCCTAGTTCTTGAAGAATTTGTGTTTTGTACAGGTGAAACTTATGTAATTTCAACACCTTTCTAACCACCGCCTCATGTGAAAGTCCTGTCACTGCAGATACTTGACGTGTTGATCCAGTAGCCTCCATTGCAAAATTTCCAAGGTTCTCAATTTGGGTTGCTTCATTCAGTAATCTTGGGGCATTCCTTTTTTTATTTTGCACTGATCCTGTTTCTCTAAACTTTTCAACTAAATCACGGACGTACACGTGACTTACATTTTTGTCCGGATACCTTTCATGAAATATTTGAGCTGTTTTTGAATAACACTGGTTCTGGGAGGCAAATAAGAAAATTATTGCCAGGCGCTCCGGTATACTGTAAACCATCGTGACAACTACAGCTGAATGACAGTACAGATCGTACAAATGATGAAAACAAATGACATTTAAAAGTCTCAAACAAACCAAAAATTATTTCCAACTTGTTTTGCACAAACGGCAAATTAAGTTTTCATTTAACAAAAAAAGTATCGACGGACACTTATCATTTAAAATAATAGTCCGGGAGGTAGCATTGCAAATAAAAAAGTCATAGGAAGCCGGCTGATATTAAAGTTCGTGCAGACTTTGACAATAGGCTGTATTATTGTTTAGGAAACAACGGAATCCACTTTGAACATTTACTTAATTGACATTTTTAATAAATTTGTAGTTCAACAAGAACCTCATTAAATATTCCATTTAAGCCAAAGTTTCACAATTATTATTTCATCCTGTACAATTATTATTTATACCATTGGATAGTATTTTTATAGTATTTTCAATGATCTAGCACAAGTAGGGGTTTGCAATTTAAACTTTTTGAGTTTTAGTGGGTGGGGCCTAGGGGGGAGGGGAGTTCTCTTTCATGTCACTTTAGTTCCCCTCACCATCCTAGAAATAGTTTCAAGTATTTTTCGATATCGGCTTTCGTTCGTGAGATATAGCCCATTGTAAGTTTTGAAATTGACAAACTGTATAAGTTTTTCTATTCAGAGACTCATCAAAGAAATATGGTCCTAGGATCTGATCCCCAATTATGTCACTCCAAATATTTATCGACCATCTGTTTTGGTTATCGACTTCTCACATCCAATGGGGGTTCTCTGTTGAGTACTTGTGCATATTATGTATATTTACCATGCCATTACTTTCAAATATGGATTCGTCAGAAAACAAAACATTTCTTCCCTAATTGAATTCTTGAGTTCTTGATTTAATTCAATTGGGTATGGATGAACTGCAATGTTATTTACTACTTGCTTTTTATTATGCTTGATACTGCCTGTTTCCCTCAAATCTTCCTTTAAACCTCCAAAGTTTCTCTGCTCATGTAGACCTTGAGTAAGGATATTGAACAGCATTCATTCTACTGGTTTATCAACAATTGCTATCACATTCACCCAAAATGTAGATCATATTTATCATTTCTTCGGTTGGCAATTTCATTTCGAGGAGAAAAAATGGTAGATTGCAATTATAAATTCACCTGCTCAATATTTGAATGTCAAGTTTGTTGACAATTTCAATAACATTCAGATATTCCAATATTTCGAGTAGGTATATGTTACATAAGATGATCTCAACCAGTAGAATAATATGTAGTATGATTTCCTGATACAATGAATGTTCGATTCCAGATTTTTTGAAAAAAATGTTTCAGGAAAGGGAGAAGAACAAGAAGTGAAAAATACGTGGAAAAAAGACAATAACAATTATCGATAAGTGTATGAACTGTTTAGAATCGTAAATGATGCATTTCTGCAGAAGCAGTAATGTCCCCAGACCTAATTTACTTAAATCGATTTCTATTATTTGGTTAACAGATTGGTCTACTGCGAGAAACCAACGAATTAAGAAGAAAAATAGATTGATTACAAGATAAACAATAATTGAAGTTCGAAGGGAAATTGTAGATTGCTTTAATTAGTGACTTGTTCATACTTACCTCAGTAATTAAATATATTTTCGATGGAAATGAAGAAGACAATTCCTACATTTTCCGAATGCTCATAGTGTAGAATATTCTAGGATGGACCTATGTACAAAAAACTACAAAAAAAGTGATTCTGAGTTTTGTTTACCCCTGTATAGAGAAAGGGCCGTTCGCTCAACTTATAAAAGCGAAATGAAAATACACTATCCTGAAAAGATGTGGTTAGAAAATGTTCTCATTCCATTTGATCGAGTAGGAGATATTTGGTGTTGAATGAACAATTTTTGTTATAAAAGTTTCACTATAACTTCTGAACCAGCCGGTAAAACCTAAATAACCCAATACTTTTAAAACACCTTGGCCAAGAAATTCAATCGAGTGAAAATATCTGGAGTATCCTAATTGAAAAAACAAACGTCACACATTTATTGGACACCTTGTATGTTGGTAATAATTATTCAAACATAGCTACCGTCCATTCACATTTATTGTTGTTTTTGTTCGATTAATTTCAATCGGTATATTAGCTTTGTTTCAGATACAAACTGGAAGAAAAAGTTCAACCGAAAGAACTGCTTTCAAGAATATGAACATTGTATTACATGACATTATATTATAATTTTTCCGAAAATGGAATAAGTATTTGAAAACAGAACCCGATATAATTCACAGGTAAACATGAATAAGTATAGATATAAAATTTCACTTACATGGAAATCTATCACTGTTAAAATGTACTTCTAGAAGTTTCCACACAAGAAATGTTTGTGTGTATGATCTACACAACTTTGTTTTTATTGTTAAGTGGATTATTTTCTTTTTCACTTCAGAAGTTAGGACCGAAATACTTTTTAACAAAAATCAATCTCAATAAAAATATTTCCTCTTCAATTGATAATATTCGATTTCGCGAATGTGCAAAATGGGTATCTAAGTTATGACGAATACAATCAATTAAAATAAAATTGGGACACAACGTTCCTCTGCTAACATTAAAAACAGAGACATTTCCGCTTCTTGTGAGGCCAGCCTCAGTTTCTCCACAAAGCCTCTTACCTAATTGATGATTTTCTCAGAATTAAACCGTAAATACCATATAGCTACAAGCTACAACGAAAACAAAGATATTGCAACATACACAATGTTCAGGCCTATGCTGCACCTCGAGAAAAGCTATTACAGCCAATACCTTGTGTTGTCATATCCACAAATAAACGGTAGATCTCTAGAATAATTAAATTATTTCACTGTCTGTTCGGAATAAGGTGGTCGTTATTCGCCTGAATATATCTCATTCCTGGCACTGGGCCAGTTGAGAGAGGCGTCTAGGGTTTAGTGTTGATAATGTCTGAGAGAAGATTTTGAAAATGAGATTTTTTGAAGTTTCCCAAAAAAGTAATTAAGCTGTGATACACCTAATTGAAGAGTCTTTCTGGACAAAATTTAAAATAAAAACCTTTAATATTGCAATAGTCCTATTTTGTGTGTCATGCCACAATACAAGGTGTTGAAAACTGGATCATCGCTGTCAATGATTATTTCTTTATTGAAATAATACTTGAATTAAATGACGATACCATCAGAACGAATTTATCAGGACGTTTTAGTAAACAGAAGTATCAGATAACAGCTTTGGTTGAGTCATATAAGATGCTGATTTTATGTTAAGAATGGTATTATTATTGAGTAATATCACGAAAAAATGATAGAAATTGAGAGATTTTTCATTGCATTGAAACATAGTATCGATGAAAAATAGAAGAAAAATAACAATTAGAATTGTACTGGGACTACCGACTTTCTATTTATTATATATAGTCATAACAACATCAACAAATTCTAAAAATATCCAAATGAAACCTAACATACAATAGCCAAGAAGGTGGTACCTGAAACAAATTGTTATTACAGTAATAACTGGTAATAAAATTTTGAAACAAAGTTTTGAAAACAGTGGTGCTATTTATATTGGTGCTACGACCAGTTCCGGATTAGCAACGTAGCAAAAATAGCAAATGCTACGGACCCCGTGACTCGAGGAACTCCGCGGTCCAACACCTGTCTGACCGTAAAAAATATCAATTTAGTTAGGAGTGTAAAAATATTTTGCTAGGCTATGCTTCACTGCCACCTGAAAATCTATAACTAGATTTCCTCACGTTAAATCTTATCTGACATTAATCATTTATATGTATTTGGTATAAAAATATATTTATTAAATAGAAAATTAATTAATTGACATGTTTTTAAGTCTATAAATTAACACGTTCATGTAAAATAGTTAATTTTACTAACTTTTAACGTTAATGTCTTAATGTTTTAGGTGTTGGAAACACTACAACTCCCAATAAATATTTTTTTCTAAATACTCTTGAGAAGATCCCCTTTGAAAATTGCGTTTCATTACTTTTCGGTTTAATTATAATCGTTTACTATATAAGGTAATGATTTTTTACGCGCAAATATTTTAAGGGCTTATTCGAGCCATGAAACTGAACAACTTTACACAATGAACTTATGTCGAAAAATTTAAACGAATTTTCGGTCTCCCATACAAAATTGCCGATCAGCTGATTCATTTCCTATGGGAAGACCAAAAGTTTGCGACCTATGTTTCTTGACGAAAGTTGTTCAGTTTCATGGCCCGAACATACCTCTAAAATATTTGTTCTTAAAGAAGTATGACCTCTAATTTATTTCGAGAAAAAGACGAACTGTTTATTTTTTTAACTCAGTCATGATCTCTGGTTGCTTGATTTATTATAAAATATAGAATAATTTCATGAATGAAAATAGCTGACCTTTTTTGAATTGATTATCATATCGATTATGTTTCGATATTATTGAGAGCTATTGACGGTACTTTGCCTATTAATTTAGAGCAAGATGTTTCATTGTAGCTATAGTACCTACCATGAGAAACGTTGGTATCAAAATATACAACAATAATTTAAAATTTCACCATATTTCCAAAATTGAGCGCTGACACACCAAAAGTTATGAGTTGTTCAACTTGCACTGCACTACACGCAAGTTGGCAGCACTGCAAAACTAAGAAGGAAATTCCCCGATATTGTCATCGAACGAGCTTATCGTAACAACCCGATCAAATGAAATAGGATTCAATCGACTGTCAAACAATAATAAAATGCTGTACATTTACGTTTGGCACAACATAAAATCACTTTTGAAAGCACTTTAGATGTGAACCATTCATGAGAAAATTTGTTTTGACATTGCTTCGAGTACTGGATACGTCCAAGCAATGCGATCCATATTTCCTGATATTGAGGCAAAAACCAAAGATCTGACCAGCTATGAGAAATATCAGCAACAGACTTCAAGACGATGCAAACGGAATACAGATACGACCATTTTCCGGGATCTACTCCATTCGACGACTTTGTTGTAAATAAAACACTCGGACAACGTTTCGAAATTCATGTTTTCATTGTCATTATTGATAACTACTCTCTGCTTTATCTGAACGTATGGAAGCATATCATAAAATTTATGGTGATTTTGTAGTATTTTGACAGCTACAATCTCTTACAACAGAAGAGATTATGGAAAACGCCTCAAGTATGGTCAGTACTTACGAAGACGATTTGAGGAACAACCCAGGCGATTAATTAGTGCAGTTTGCTGAACTGCTAAAAACAGATGTGGCTACTGTTATTAACAGCAAGAAACAAGAGCTTCTGAAACTGCAATTTTATAAATTTCTATCAAATAATTCCTTAGAATCATGTTTCTCAAACGAAATTGCCTTTCATATTTACTTGTCTCTCATGATCACTAACTGCAGTGGCGAACGTTCTTTTTCAACAATAAATTGAAACACGAAGAACATCCAAGAACGTCCTAATCATATCACTTTGATGAATATAGAATATGATTTGCCCACAGAAGTCGATATATGAAGTGTCATCTCTGACTTTACCTATATTAAATCTAGAAAAGTTTGTTGTAACAGTTTGTTAACTTAACTTGAGAACCTATAGCAAACCAAGGGCCTCTTGACAGAATGTACTACAGGCCCCGCGCTGGCTTAACCCGACACTGGCTACGACTATGGTCTATGTTCTTAAGCAGCGGAGTAATGATTCATTTTCAAGTGGCTATTCCATAGGTGTACATAATGGAGTAGGGTAAAAATTGAAAAATGTAGCATTTATTTTGAACATTCAACGTTGTTATAGCAAGCGTCAAACGTGATGGCAAGCACACAAACTCATTTTCAATGTAACCCCAACTGCAGCTCTTGCAAGACATACAAATGCTCTATAGAGAGGCGTATCATTACTAGTCCTCCAATGCTGTTGGCGTTTGGAATTGTTTAAATAATTTGTGTTGTTTATGAAAAAATGTCATCGCCTAATAACAGTTTATTTTGGATGAGTGTACCATTATATAACATTTTGATGAACTGTACTACTACCTTTAATACTAAATAAAATATGAAATGAAATTACAAAGAAGTCATATTCCATTTGCTACCCTAATTGAAACTAATTATAGGTACGACACTGGCCGGCAAGGGGCTTATCCTAATCCAATAGTAATTTAGTTGGGAGAGTCTATACCAGCGCGATCACACGCCATCACGTTTGGCGCTTGCTGTATATGATTTGAACACTCGCATTATCAATGAATTATTTTTTTCAGTTCAACACCCAGAATTGTTTTTACTTTTGAATTTCGATTAGATTTTAAATACTTTCTATGAAAAGTATCTTTTAATGTATCACATACCTGTAAAACTTACCTGATTAAATCAGGAATACCCAATATAGGCAAATATATTTGATTGATAACTAGTAAAATTTGTGTTGCTGAATTATTGTAATATATATACAAAACGGTTTACTTTGTATAATCCATTAGTTCTGAAATTTGCCACTTAGACATGTCTTGCTTTTTATTGTCAACACTTTCACTATGAGTGTTAAAAAATATTTTATGAATGTATGAATGTATATTCCCCAAGACTCCCCCCTTGACCCACTATGTCATCCAGAGAGCACTTCATGCCTGCGGCTCCAGAAACAGGCCGATGCATGTTTTTTAACAACATTTTAAATCTCAGTTTATTAAATCATCGGACTCTTTTTCTCAGGTCGTGGAGTATCAAGATTTTTCCAACACAAACTTTTTGAGAAAAATGATAATAATAATAATTTTTCCACCAAAAAGATTATGTCAATCGGACGGACGAAACTTTTGAAACAACCCAATAAATATACTACTCACTTCTAGATGACGTTTCGGAAAATACATCTGTCCAATATTTCAAATTTCTGAAAATTGAACTCAAAACTAAAAATTATCAAAAAACATTCTTCAAGAATTTAAAGGTTTGAGAAATGGAACAGACTTAGTTTCCGAAATGTCATTCCGAAGGAGTAGACTTTTATTTGAAATTTAATTATTTTTTCGTTTTTGAATAAATAGGTAAAATTTATGATAATAAGTGTTACTAACAAAGTGTATTGTTGTTGCCTTCAATCTAAGTAAAATTTCTGGGGCCAACCTAATAATTTTCCCTTTATATTTGATTCAATTCCAAAAATTCTTTAATTTTGATTACTCATCATTGAATGAAATGATCAATATTTGTCTTCAATAAAAAACCAAACACTCTGTAAATACCTTCGATTGTCATGATGCCCTGAATTCGTAGACAAACCACCTTCTCTCTATTGTAATGGAAATCCTTCCCTGAAATTGGTGTGTCATCACCAATAGGTACTTTGGTGTTTATTTATGACGTTTTTTACCTGACGTGAGTATCATTCTAAACGCAAGCGACAAAATTGACAACTCATTCGACCGTCAATTGAAGACTTTCAAAGAATACCTACTTCTTGTGACTCATGATAGAATTTCAAAAGTTTAAGATGAAGGTTGAGCACTCATTTCATTTCCATACAAATATTTTTTATCGTTGAAAAAAACTATTGCATCAATACATCTTCATTCCGATATTTTACGCAAGAGAACAATTTCAAGGTTTGAACACTTCATTAGTACAATTTGAATACAATGATGCAAAATTGTTTCAGGTGAGGAGAAAGGCAGAAACTGTCACATATAGATATCAATTTGTTATTGACAAGTCAAGTAAAATATAAGTACAAAACTTTAGATCTAATTGATTATGTAAATTCAAATGACTCATTGGAAATACTGAATTGATATAATGGCTATTCGAGTGATTGACCTGAAGAGCAATGATCTTAACTCTTAACTATCTTTTGAAGTTTTTTCAACGGATATTGTTCAATATGTAGTTCATGAGTGTCATTTTCAAAAATTCGAGTCCGGCTTCACAAAAAATCACCCTGGATATGTCATTAGATTCATAATTCACTCATAGTAATTCACGATTTGTGCCAAGTTACGCAAACAAACAGTTTGGGTTGTTTCATAACTGCAGTGGCGTGCATTTGAGTTTTTAATCAAAAATACTCTATAAAATTAACAACTTTGTTTATTTATTTATATACAATATAACATTTTAATTCAAAATATTCACACAATAATCAATTGGTATGCTCATTCAAGAAGATATTAACCACAAGCAAAAATTATGGTGTGTTATCATCGGATGAATCAGATGGAACTTCGTTGAATGTTATGATTGAAGGTTCTACAATTTCCTCAACTGAATGAACTGATTTCCATGTTCAATACAATTTTGTCATTTTTCGTAATCGACATTTTTTAAAAACTTCTTAAAGGTTATTTTGACATTTTCAACACGCTTTCATTAGCTTCAATTGTATGTTTGTTTATAACCGACTCCTACGAACTCGATTTTGACTAACTTTGAACGGACATATTTATTTTGACCTCTGTACACTTATCAACAATCGGTGACAGTACAATAATTTCATTTGTTTATCTCATTATCCTGTTCCGGATCGCCAAGATTAAATAATTTCCTCAGACGGTCTTTGTATGAGAGCAAGTGATACAACCGCATTGTCTGCGCATGCGTACCGACTACTTACTTTCTGTCTTGAGCACTCGGCTTATTAGTAGGTTTGTTCTGATTCTAACATCCGAAACTGTTCGGAAACTGCGCAAGAAATGATGTGTACAAACAAAAAATCTCAAACAGTCCGAAATAGTCTCGGACACTTGTTTAAACCAGAATGTTTTTGAGGAGACCACTGTGCCACCTATCGTATATACGAAGAGATGAAGACGAGAAAATACTATTGATCATGTCCATTTTGTTATGTACGTTTCCTTATAGTCAGTTCATATGTTATCTACCCTCAATCATGAATTATTGAAATCAAATAAATGAAAAACCATCCTAGCAAATAGCCCAAACAAATTTCCACATGAATGCGTATGAGCAACGGGAACAATTCTCAACAGTTTAGCCTCGAGAGCAAGAACGATTCGGGACGGTTCAAAACAGTTTAGGATAATTTCGCAGTCGAAACCAGAACAAAGGATTCATCAGTCCGAAATTATCCTAAATAAACCAGAACGTTCTATACCAATTACGCATGATTCTGACGTCCTAGAACCTGAATTTTGTAGAACCAGAACAAACCTAGTGTTAATACATTTCGTCGCTGTCAGTTGCTCCATTGGCCGTGTGGGTTAACGTGCAATTCGTAATCGGTGCAAAGCAACGGCCTCACTTGGCGTGAGTTCAAATCCTATCCATGACTGCAAGCAAATATTATTATTTTTTTCATCAATTTCCGGGATTGGTGCCTTCCTTGCATGTGGTAGCCTCAGACTACCTCTGCGGAATCTGTTTAAAAATCTGTTTTTCCGTTAATCAGCTGCCGCCCCCATACGAACGACAACTCTCAGAAGTTGAGAAATTTGTGCGAGGTAAGGACAAACGAGGTCTTACCTTTCAACGTGTGATTTTAACACGGTTGCAGAATCATTCCAGCTTCAACCAGATAAATTCTCTCGAGAAAAATATCTGGTCGACGCGGGAATCGAACACACGACCTTCCGATCGTGAGTCGGACGCACTACCACCGCGGCCAATTCCACAACCCTTATTCCCCGTTACCTGTTACAACCATGATAGAGATCAATTCTACCATCGGCATGAATTATCTCAATACTCTAGGAATTACAATTATCCAAGTAAACGTTGGTATGATTTAAGGAACCATAACTGATTCAATGAGATATTCGCGATTTCACCTCAATATGACCACACATCATAATAACTTTGAGTAGATTGTTACGTGATTTACTAAAAATTGTGTCTCTCCATCTTGCTACGAAATAAATGATTTCGTATTAAGACTGACAGATAAAAACATACATTATAGCTTAAAAAAATTGAAACAAATATAAATAAAAGTTTTAAAAAAATATAAAAAATACACTTTAATAGCAACATAAACTAGAAAATTAAAAATAATTCGAAACTAATTTAAGATTGTGATCAACATCGGTAATAAGTCCTATGGCTTGATGTAACTAATGACTTTTAATAACTCTGGAATCAGAATATATCTATTTACAAAAAATTAATTTTGTTGTAAAAAAGCGTGGGGTGCTAAATATCCATTATTATAAATAGAAGTTAGGAGCTGTGTGCCAGATTGGATCCACTATGTCTAGAGTTACTTATTTTAAACTCGACTCCTTCCTTCTTTTCATGTCTACAGAGATAACCCAGCAACGACTGACGCTCTGGAAGCCAATATTGAAGCATTTATATGTGAAATGCCGGTCGATATGTTAGAGAGAGTGTGCCAAAAGTGGACCTTGCGCATGAGCCATCTAAAGTGGAGCCGCGGACAACATTTGCATGAAATCATCTTCAAAAATTAAATTGTATTGATCGTTCTATCAATTCCAATAAAGATTTCATCAATTTTTTTAATTTTTTGTGTTGTTTTGAAAATTAAATCCTATACCTCTTAAAAAATTACCCTTTAGATAGCCAAAAACTTTCCCAAAAATTAATCGCTCCTAAAAATGTAACCCTTTCAATTAGATATAAATATTATTTGAAGCATACTACGCTTTTTTACAACAAAATCATGTTTTTTGTAAATAGTTTTATTCCGATTTCAGACTTATTAAAAGTCATCAGTTACAGTCATATTATTTTTACTTTTTTAGTTTGTATTTCTATTAAATCGTGTTTTTTTTATTTTTTTTAAAACTATTAGTTATCGACTACATATTCCATTTAACGAGCTTCATTTGAATATAGTGTGGATTTTCCACTTTTCTCAATTCATTAGTTGGTATTCTTTAACCATTTCTGGAATGATAACTTGCATTATCCTTCACAATCACAGAGTCAGGAAATGAAGTCTAATATTTGCTCAAAATATTCTTTGAACACATCGCCGTTTATGTCTATGGTAATCGTCAGAATGTTTTGGCTCAAACATGAATAAACCACCTAATGTGGGTAATAATCAGTTATTATCCTTTTCCAGAAGGCGACTTTAATCCGGTAGACTAGCCTTCTAAAAATGCTTAACTTGAAGGTTTAATATTTTTGCCTTGCCATCGTTAAGACAATTTTTGTCCAGATAATAAATCTTTATATTCCAGCAAATAATTATATCATTTTCGACTGTGAGCGATATTCTGTTTTGTTTTTCCCTTTAAAGTTTTTACAAATTTCTTTCTCCCTATTATTGTACACATTCTTTGATCTTACAAGGCTCGCATTATTTTGTGGAGGGTCGGTATTACTTTCTCTAAATTAAATGATTTTAATGATCCTGAATGCATATTTGGATTATTCACGTCATTTGTGAACACAGTTTTCCACCAGAGTATTAACGGTATAGGAAGGATTTTGGTATATGAGAGTGTCATGTACATTGAGAATAATAATATTTTCATTGCCGGAGCAAGCTTATTTGCTCATTTGTTTTACTGAAGAGGAAACTGAAGCAGCCATTTCAGAAATAATTTACTGATAACAACATTTAAACATTATAAAGTACCTAATTTATGCAGATCGAATCATGACATCATTCTCTATTCCTGCGAAAATTGAAAATATCTGATTAAAAAGTGTTTTTCATGGTAAGTATTGAAGATTACAATCTAAATTCAAAAATTAAAACAATTTCTGGTATTTGAAAAAATATATTGATCAAAAGGCGAGGGTTCCATTTGTTACTCACCATATTCATACGATAGTAAAAATTTTTTTGAAAATGTTTACAGTATTTATTGTTTACAGTTCTAGAACTCGGAAACATTGAATTTTCCGCTCTGTGGATCTTCAGATTTGGATAAATCCAATATTTTGAGATATTCGCAAAAAACTAACACTTACTTTTTTCTTTTCTGTATCTGTTCAAAAGTAGTTACCAAAAAGGCCAAATGAATAATGAGTATTTCGAATTGTTAGTTATGTTATTACGCAAAACTCATGAACATTATTGATAAATTATCTCATTATATCAGAAAATGAGATGTAAGACCCATCAGCAGTACGATGTTAGACGAACACCATCACTTGAATAATTTTACGACTTACCTGGAGTCTAGAAATAATTTCTTATGGTTTTATGATATTCTGGCGCCACGCCGTTTCAAAATCATTCATATCATTCATTGGTGATTGTAGGAAATTATTGTGTTTGTTTATAGTGAGCCAATAAGCAATAATAGCTCCACAGTGGTAATCTGCACTTTAAAGAATAATAATAAATTTATTTATTATAGGCTGTCTGAGAAGTTTTGTCTGTTTTTATCAATCTACTTTAAACTGTAATATCTCAGTGAATATTAAATCAGTTTAATAGAAACTTGACTCAGTACACTTTTGCATCGTAACACAAGTTTATCAACTCCGTTAGCATGAAAATTAATTGATCGGGATTCGATAAAGTCGAAGAAGGCCGTTTTTACCTGGTCCTGATTAGCGAGGGTTCTACAGGTGAAAAAGTTAGCGGAGTGCTTGAAAAGATAATAATAATATAAGTTTATTCATGACATTTTATAATATATACATCGGAAATAATAAACAAACTTCTAAATAAACTAATAATAATCTTGAGAAATGAAACTTGTACCAAGGTAATCGATTGGCCAGAGGCAGAATTTCGATGCTCAATTCGTTTGATTTTCGGACGGTGATTTTGAAACGTGTGGTCAGGCCTTTTCATGAAGCAGGATCGAATCTCTTCTGTTGACAAGTGCCGGCTGCTGTTGACGCAACTTTTGATACATTTCTTCGATTTCCTCACAATAGGATTTTGCTGCGATTGTTTCGCCCGGTTGTAGGATGTTATAGTGAATCACACCGACCGCTGATCACCATACAGTAACCATGGTCCTTTTTTGATGGGTTTTCGCCTTTGGGAAATACCTGGGTGACTCATCGGTGTTCAACCACTTTCCTGAACGTCTCCTGTTATAGAGGATCTATTTTTCATCACAAGTGACCATCAGATACAAAGAAATATCGTTTTGGTTACGCAGAAGCAAAGAAGAACGCTCCTCGAAACTTGACGATTTCTGACAATCGTTCAAATGTGGTGCACCCATTTTTTGAGATTTTAAATTTTTCCAAACCATCAAACACTGCATGGTAGCTGACGGCTAGTTCTTCCGCCATTCCACATATCGTTTATGATGGGTCAGTCCCCACCAGGGTTGTCAAATCCTCGTCTTAGTTTACTGTAGGTCAACCGCTTCGAGGCTAAAATCTCTGGAACGAAATTTTCCAAAACAACGTCGAACAGTTCGTACATTAAAACTGTCATTGCTTAATGCCTGGTTGATTTTTTGGGTTGTTTCAGCAGTGTTTTGGTTCAATTTGAATTCGTAGAGAAAAATTGGCCGAAAATCGCTTAACCTCATATAAGTAATAAGCTGTTGACCATCCGACAACGTATTTGTAAGGAATTTTGAACAAAACCGTAACTAATGTTATGGAATTGGCCGATACTTGATGAAAAGCCATAACTTATTCTATTAACACTTCATTATAAACAGTTAATAACTGGACAGATAATAAAACCGCAACACATGTTTCGCTATATAATTTATATATATTTATACTGGCCAAACCGGCAGACTCTTCCAAGATAGACTCACTTCTCACAAAAGTGAGAAAATATTAGAGAAAATATCGGATCACTCGTATATATAGTTCATAATAGATTCGTTTTGTCCGTTTTAATGGCGTGTTTTTTCCTAGCTCCATATCTCGTGGATTTAGAATTTTGATGCCGTTTATTTTTTCCAAATTTTGATTTTTTTGTCTCTGTTCAGCTTATTACGATGGCATTTTGGCAATTATTATGTTAATGGTCTCAGTGGTTTGATGTTGGTTTCCGAATAATGGTTATGGAGATTTTAGCCTCAAAGGTGAGCGTCATGTGGTCGACCTAGAGTAATCCAGGACTGGTCTAGACTGGCTTACACAAATGATGCGTGGGATGGTGGAAGAACTGGGCGTTAGTTCCTATACTGTTTTTGATGGTTTAAAACATATTGGAAGGGTTGGAAAGCTCGAAAAGTGAGAGCCCCACGATTTCAACGATTTCACGACTCGAGGTCCATTCTTCTTTGCTTTTTCGTAACCAAAACGATCCTTTTTTGGATTGATTCGTCACGTGTGATGAAAAGTGTGTCAGCAACAGCCGGCACTGGTCAATAGAAGAGGTCTGATATACAGTTTCATGACAACGACCGTCTGCACTTTTCACAAATTACCGTCAGAAATACCGTCTAAGGATATATATCTGTCTATATTCTTCGACATAAGGCGGCCTTGAGAGTGGTATATTACCAGCTACGGCACTCTTACGGTATTGACAAGACACCGGTGTTGCCCTATGCTCCGAGGGATATTGAATCCGTTGTGGGAAATGAATAGTGCCGAATTTATTCGTTCCCCACCCTTAGGCTCATACAGGCTACATCAGCCTGTCCTTCTCGAACGATATTTGTCGTGGAGTTTTCAGCTCCTGGCGAGAAGAATATCGTCCGAAAAGAGAAGGAAAAACAGATAAAATATAAATCATACCGGCTTGCCGCAGAAGGCAGAAATATTAGCCAGACAGATGTAGAAGGCTATTATTCTTGACTCAATGCGCTTGCTCAGGGCACATGATTTTCAGACCCAATGATTACTTACCCCATGTTGTGAGGAGTGGTCGTTGGTTAATAATGCTGGCGCGCCCTCCCGAATGAATCGGAGCTTCGGGGGATAGGGCTTGATAATTGCCTTCATTTCTCACATGAATTGTATACTTCATATTTGTGAACATGAGCTAACAGAAGAAAAGGGCAGAGTTCATTTCATTTGGAGACCAGGTCTCCACTAAAATATTTTCCCACTCAACCTTATTGCATTGCTGGACTCAACTGCCATTGAAGGACAAGCC
Source organism: Leptinotarsa texana (assembly GCA_015342105.1). Lineage (NCBI taxonomy): Eukaryota > Metazoa > Arthropoda > Insecta > Coleoptera > Chrysomelidae > Leptinotarsa > Leptinotarsa texana. Next base: position 146 of record WOGN01001124.1, on the reverse strand, counting down.
TGAATAAGTAAAGGCGTTGACAGTAGATATGCTATTGTAACGAATTAAAGCACTAACTGTCTTAAACTAATTTATTTTCTACAATATTTACGTAACTAATTTATTTACACACGTTTATCTACACAATGTGTTAACAGCTCGCTTTC